>JAJOZX010002627.1:0-102500 GCA_023014485.1 Bathynomus jamesi | reverse complement strand
ATTTTCGTAACTATGTCTGGTGATGAAAGTAAACAGGCCTGCGCGTTAGAGGCAGTGTTTCAAGGAGAAAAATCGAGTGATAGTGGGCAATGACATTTAATGAAATTTCAGGAGGCTCTAAGTCATGAATCGGTTAATATAGATAGTGTGGTGTTTACCTTGGAGTCTGTTACAGAAGCATTGAAGTATAAGCAAAAGGGAGCTATGCCAAAAGGTACGTCGGGGAAAAAAGTGCAGTACCAGGTCAGAGAGGATACGTATGAAGAGAGTGACACGGAGCCTGATGAACGACGAACGAGGCAAAAGAAAAAAGTATCGCATGGGTCTACGGCAAAGACTCGTAAGTACACGACGGATGGTAGTACAGATACTGAGGTTGAAGAGTCCCAACAGGGTCAAGGTGGTAGGTTTTGGTTGAAGAGGTTATTGGAGTTAGAAAAGTCTGGAATTTCTCACCAGGAGGCGACTAATAGAATTTTAATAGTAATAGCTGGTGAGCTTCTCGAGATTCTTAGGTATGATAAAGAGGTTAGGAGTGTTAAGGCAGTTAAACCGTTAAAATTTGGTGTTGAACGTATTCAGATATTTGATGCATTTATGGAAGATTTCGAACGGTACGCGGGTGAACAACTTGGTAAGGATAAAAACAGGTGGATAGTAGAGCTTAGGAATTTTCTAGAGGGACCAATTTTAAAAACCTATTACAGTGTGTATCGCCCGAAAGTCTCTTATACGACCATCATAGCCCGCCTTAAGAACTGGTGTAAGGAAGAAAAAGATAACGAGCAGACTGAGTTACAGAGAGAGTTTTGGCGTATGGAAATCAAGAAAGGAGAACGCTACAGTGATTTTGCCCTAAGATTGCAAACAACTTACGAGGCAGCAGTTCCTGAAGGTAAACGCGACGTGGAGACTTGAAAGGTCAGTTTTTGAAGTCTGTTCCTTCTAAGGTAGCACGAAGAATTAAAATTAGGCTTGGAACTGAGAGAGAGAGTGCCAACGTCAAATGGAAGGATATGGTAAGGTGGGCTCTAGATGAAGACGAGCTTGAGGAAGAAGAGAAGGTGGTACGTAAGGATGATGCTATTCCGGTCTGGACTGCCTTTCCTGAGAGTGGTATGAACATGAATGAGGATTCTCGGATGTCGTATGCTGGTACGGTTAGGCAGGGTAAACCATGGATGCACGAGCAAGGTAAACAATGGATGCATGGACAAAATAGGCCTTGGATGAATGACGTGTCAGGAACAGGCGCACAAGGTGAGAAGAGGGTGGTAGTGTGTCATTTCTGTCGTAGATCTGGGCATGTGAAGAAAAATTGTTGGAGGCTGAATGGTTGGTGTTGCACATGGTGAGTGACTGTAATGTTAGGGGTGATTTTTATGGGAAAACACCACAAGGCCAGGGAAAGAAACCTAAATGTTATTTGTGTGAGGAGGAAGGGCATGTCATATCTAGATGTCCTATGCTCGAGAATGCACGTGAGAATGTGAAAGGGAAAAAGTTGATAGACGGTAATAAGGGAAACTAATTAGCCCCGGCTCTGGTAATTACGAGTCGGGGCTGTTGATAGAGGCGCTTGAAAGTGAGGATGCAGGCAATAAGATTTTAAATTTGAATCCCGAGGCTGCTGAATTTGTTTCAAGTGAGCAGATGGGTGAAAGGGGGCAGGTAAGGGAGCAAATATCTTTGCCGCAGGTAGTACGTCGGAAGTGTAAAATAGAGGGTAAAGTTGACAGTACGGTGGTGTTTGCTATGGGGATGACTAAAAGCAATAATCAAGAGCTTGAGGCACAAGACTTGATGGAATTGGTAGTTCATTTGAATGGAGTTGGGGTGGTGGCAATGATTGATTCGGGAGCACAAATGGGTGTGATAGATACTAACCTTGCCACGAGTTTACCTGAGTTGTGTATGGAGGAATGCAAGATAAGGCTGCATGGAGTTGGGGTGGAAAGTGAGGGTATATTAGTGACAAAGAAGGTTCGAGTGAATGTGATGATACATGGTGTGAATTATGGAGAGAGTGAATTTTTGGTAGTTAACAATTCTGGTCAACCAGTAATTCTTGGGATTGATTTCCTGGTTAAAAATAAAATTAAACTTAATGTGGGTAGAAGATGTTTTAAAAGGGTTAATGAAAATGATGAGCAAGAGGAGCTGTATGTGGGTGTGAATGTGAATAAATGTTTGAGAATGGTCTCTTATGTTCCAATTTGTATGGCTGAGAACGTGATACTGGAAGAGGATAAATGGATTAGAGTTAAAGTTAGGAAGCCTTATAATAGTTTTAAACCACGGGAATGTTGTGGGGAATGTGAAAGGGACGACGATGATGTGTTATTTGTCGATGGTGACTCTGTGAATCCGAAGTTTGATAAGTTATTGAGAGTTTGGCCTGGCTTGATTAACTGGGAAAGTGAAGAGTTTTATTTTAGTGAGAAAGTTGATACCTGGTAAATTAGGATTAAAAGAAAATGCAAGGATTACAACTGCGTATTCAATGGTTGATAATGCAAAGTTGGAAGAGCTCGATAAAGAATTTACTTACGCGGTGAACACGTTAGTACATGAAGCAGGTGGAATGAACGATTGTAAGGAATGGGATGAAGAATCCCTTCAGAGCAAAGTGTCTTTGTCTGATGTGATTAATGAGCAAGAGCGACAGGTCGTTTGGGGTGTGTTGTGGAAACACAGGAATGTTTTTAGTAAAAGTGACTCGGATATTGGGCGCGCACGTATGACTCCATATAAAATTGTATTGAATGATTACACTCCGATATACCAGCGACCGCGTAGATTTAATAGAGAAGTAAATGAGGAGGTTGAAAAGCAGGTTAGAGAGTTATGTATGCGTGACATTGTGGAGCCCTGTGCTTCTGAATGGAGTTCTCCTATCGTGCCAGTTCGTAAAAAGGATGGGTCTATACGATTGTGTGTAGATTATAGAAAACTGAACGTGGTTACTAAAGCAGATAGATTTCCTATGCCTAATTTGAGTGAAGCGGTGTTTGGGTTGCATGGTATGAAGTATTTCACTTCCATGGATTTGCTTCGCGGTTATTACCAGATGCCTGTAGAAGAGGAATGTCGCGATTTCACTGCGTTTTCAACTGTAAGTGGTCAATATAGATTTAAAAGTTTGAGTTTTGGTCTAAAAACGGCTCCAAGTGGTTTTCAAAGAGAAATGCAGAGAGTTTTGAATGGTTTGCCGTGGTCGCGGGTGGTAGTGTATATTGACGATATTTTGGTTATGTCAGAGTCCTTGAGCGAGCATATTGAGTTGTTGGACAAAGTATTAACGCGCTTGGAAGAAGCGGGAATGAAGGTCAAACCGAGCAAATGCCAATGGGTGAAGGAAGAAATTAAATTTCTGGGTCACATGGTAGGACGAAACGGTTTATCTAAATTGCCTGAGTATGTGGATAAAGTTATTAATTTTGAACGACCAAAAACGGTGGGTGACTTGCGTCGGTTTTTGGGATTGATTAATTTTCAGAGAAAATTCATTCAAAATTGCTCTGGTATCTCAGCACCGTTGTGTGAAATTACTGGTAGAAAGGGGAAAGAAGTGATTGAATGGACGGAGGAACGATTAAGTGCATTTGAGGAGTTAAAGGTACGTATGAGAGATGCTGTATCGTTAGCTTTCCCCGATTTTTCTGAAGGTGCGGAACGAATGGAATTATATGTCGATGCAAGTGGTGTGGGAATGGGTGCTAGTCTGTGTCAAAAGCAAGATGGGGTGGACAGGATAATAGCTTATGATTCACATGCATTTTCACCTGCCGAAAAACGGTATTCGACCATAGAACGTGAGTTAACTGCATTAAGGTGGGGTATAAAGGCATTTAGGCCATTTTTGTTAGGTCGTAATTTTATCCTCTATACAGACCATCGTCCTTTGGTCTACCTGCATAGCATGAAGATGATTGATAGTCGTTTGGCAAGAACGTTAGAGGATATAAGTGAATATGATTTTGAGATTAGATATAAGGCAGGTCGTGAAAACATTGTGGCAGATGCGTTGTCTAGATGTTGTCAAGGAGTCATCGAGAATGAATGTATAATAAATGGGGATTTGGAAGGGCTGCCAGAAGGGTTGAGGATGATTAAGCGTGTTCAGGGAGGAGGCAACTCTTTGTATGAAAGTTTAAAAATAGTGTTGGATGAAAGGAGAATACCTAGTGTTCCTGATAGTGTGCAGAGTTTAAGAGAGTTGTTGGCGGACACATTAAGTAGGAATTATAAGAAATATGGGTTCAGTAGACGTGGCAAGGTGAAGCATCTTCGGTCCCTTCGAATATGTGGAACACTGCCTGTGCTAGAAATGTTGTTGGTTGCTAGTGATTTGTTTGGGGTTGAATTTTCGGTACATCATGGTACATGTTGTACAGTTGCGTATGTGGATCCCGATGTGAAAGAGAGATCAGATTTAGTGAGTGTGCATTTGCAGTGTTTGGCAGGTGCGCATTTTAATCCTGTTTTGAATGACGGAACGTTTGACTGTGAAAATGTTATTGAAGGAGTGGAATGGGATGATTGCAAATTGGAAGGACAGATCAGAGAAAATGGAGTACCGTTAGAAAGTAACAACGATGAGGTGCAAATGAATTTGTTTATGAAAGAGAGCGAATCTAATAATAGGTATTGTTGCGGTCACGATGGGGCTTTTGTCGCTTGGACAAATATTCGTATTGACGGTTACACTTATTGTGCATTTTTGGATACTGGTTCAGCTGTTAGTTTGGTACGAGAATCTGTGTTTGAGGAGGCGAAAGTTCAGGAGTTTCGAATGAGACAGTTGGGTGTAGATGTGAAACTGAAAGGAATTGGATCAGAATTTGTGCATTCGCGAATAGGTATAACGTTAGATATTATGTCTGACAAGCAGGTAGTGACAACACCATTGGTTGTGGCAAGTAGTGGATATTTTTAATGTCACGATCGGATTAGATGGTAGAAATGTTGGATCGGAAACTGATGATATTAGATCAGATGTGGAGACGGGGGATAGTGATGTAGATTTGAGTTATAGTGACAGTGTGACGTTCAGTTTAGTTGAAAACATGTTAGCCAGGGATGTGGTTCTGAAGTTACAAAATAGATCTAATGTAATTAGTAGATTAAGAGAAAAGGTTGCAAAGGGTAGCACAATGGTGGAAGACCGTATGTTGGTAGAGTTTAGACGGTATTTTAAAGACTTGGTAGTGAATAATAAAGTTTTGTTTAGAAAAATCAGTGAGAGTGAGTTTGCTGTAGTAATAGGCTTTAGGCAGTTAGTTCACGTAGTTATGTTTCATAACCAGTTAGCCCACATTGGAAGAGATAAGTTATTGCATATAGTTTCAAAGTATGTATGGCACCCTAAACTATATATGATAGTCAATGACGTGTGTAGAACGTGTGAAAGATGCCAGAAGAGGAAGATTGGTCACCAAGTGGTATATCCCCCAATATGGAAGATAGAGGTAAAGGTCCCCTTTGAACTTGTAGCTGTAGATTTGTTAGCCTTGCCTAAGACACCGAGAGGTTATGTTGCATGCTTAGTTGCAGTTGACCATTGTAGTAAATGGGCAGTAATAAAACCATTGAGAGATAAGACTGCCAAATGTGTAGCCAAAGCTTTTGAAGAGCATGTCTTACCCAGTTTTGTACCTATTCCTTCAAAGATTCTTTCCGATAATGGAAAAGAATTTAGGAGCGAGTGTTTTACAACTATGCTAGAAAAATTTTGAATTGGGCATGTGTATAGTAGTCCATATAAACCTGCTGCGAATGGTGCAATAGAGAGAGTGAATAGAACGTTAGCGGAATTCTTGAGGAATTTGTGTGAAAAGGGGTATGACTGGGATGTTTGGCTGCCTAGAGCAATCTTAGTCTACAATAACACGCTCCATGCGGAAATTGGAATGACTCCGGCTGAGAAAATACTGTGTGAAATTCATGAGAGAGGGAAAATGTTACCAGTTTCACAAGAGGAACAAATGCAGTGGCGGGAAGGCCATCCTAATTGGGTACCGTATGGGAAGGGTGTGAAAGTAAAGAAAAAGATTGTAACAGTTGACAGATCATTGGAAAGAAAGATGGAAGGCAGGTATGAAGGTCCATTCACAGTGGTGGAAGTGTTGTCAAGGGGTATGGCTTATGTGATTGAGGGTCAAGGAAGACGAATGAATGTCCACTTTTCTCATTTAAAGTTGTGGGTGGATCCGCCTTTGTATCTTCGTGAATACTGGGAGCGACAGAAAGGTGTGTATGAGAGGTTAGAGCCTGAGCGGGGATGTTTTGAAGGGAAAAGGCATCCTTATGTTCATGGATCGAAAATGGATTCCGGTATTAAATTTGGGTACAGGTATGATGTGAACTTGCAGAATCCGAGGAGTCTTCAGTGGAGTGAGTAGTTTAATTTCCACCAGAGTAAGACAGAACCCACCTCGTCGAATTCAATGGAGTACGTGCAAAAGTTGGCTGTTTGTAAGGTTAACCAGGTAAAGGTGGCTCATAAGTCAATTCAGACAGAATCCAGTACAAGAGAGGTGGCAGTTCAGGATGAAGGAGGAAGTACAGTACTTCCATTTGATTTCGAGATGGGGGATTGGTTCGAGACGTTCCAGGGGGATTTCAACGATTTTGGAGAGGACGAAGAAAAAAGCATAATAGACGAGAGGAGATGGAGTGAGGCTTTAGACTTGTGTAGTAGTAAAATAGAACATGCGAATAGTTTACCTCAAGTGAAAGAAGCGTACACGTTATGCTCCTCGGAACTAATTCTGAGTGAATCTGAGGATGGATATATAGAGAGGAAAGAGGTAAGAGAACAAAATACAGAAGTCGATATTAGTGAGATAGCCATGAGATTAGATATAACATCTGGAGAGGAGAGTGGAAATTTTACTATTTTTTATAAAGGTTTATCAGATACGAATAAACAAGAAGACAAGAGAGATGAGGATCTGAATCCTGATTTTAAACGGGTTACAAGATCAAAATTATTGTTGCAAGATTTACCATGGGTTCAAGAGCGTGTATTAGAATACGAAGTAAAACGGAGAAAAAAAATCTAAAATGTTAAAGGACGGCAATAAGTCAGCGTAGGATTTGAAAAGATACAGGTTAAATAGTTTTTAAATTTTATGGAAATATTTTTAAAGTTTTTATTAGTGTTCTTCTTAAGATTGGTTTCCAATCTTGAGAGGGGAGAAATGTAACAGTGTTGATAATTTTTCCATGTTTTGTAAATATTATTTTTTAATTTTTGTATTCTGTATTTTTTGGTGGGGTTTTATTAACTATGTACAGTAACTATTTAGGGAAATTTTTGATAGTTGCTATGTGATATGTATACTAAGTGGAAACGCAAGTGTTAAAGATATTTTATAACGTATTTTTGTTTTCATGTATTGCATAGGGTAAAAATTAATTATTGGGGTCAATGTGTAGGTGGGTGGTTGGTAAAAACCTTCTAGAAGTTTCGTGCAGAGCTTTACTCTGCTCTGGTGGAATCTTGGCATTGTTTGGTTTGCTGGCATAGAAAGCATTTATGGTCAGAATTAAGAATTTTGGATTTCTGTAAATCTTTAAGAAAAGTGGAGCATAATTTAAGGTAAATAGTGCTGTTATAATAAGTGATGTTATTAACTTGTGGTAATATGGAAAATATTGGTATATAATATTGGTTCATTTATAGAAAGTGATTGTTTTATTTAGCTAGATTTAAGTTTAAGTTAAATGTTTCCTTTGTTAGGGTTGATTGCCAAGGTTACCACCAGAGCGGAGGAGTGAGGCGTCTCGGCCCAAGTTTGTGGGTAAGATTTAAACTATGACTTGTTTAATTTAAATTAGGTTTGTGAAAATTAAATGTGGTTATTATATTGAATGGGTTTGTGTTGGGTATTTAATAAATTTTGTTAGATTAGGATATGAGCTGGAGGTGGTGTAAATATTGGTGTATCGTACTTTTATCATGGGGATGGGGTTTGCTCAAGTTTGCTACTTCGCAGGTATCGGTGCTCTCCTTCTGGTTGAGTCAAAGGTCAGGTTCGGGTTTCGTTGACTATATATGGTCAAGTGTGTGGAGGCCTATCCCACACCCAGCGTTCGACCTTACGGATCGGCCGTTTGTCATCCTCAGGCCATTTTCCCGCTGCAACGGATTACCTGGTGCACGTTCTTAGGCACGTTCGGCAACGAAGGACTGGCCGACGGCACAGAGTTCGTAGTGGGCTACCAACGAGGTGTTTAGCCGTATAAAGACTCTATTTGGTCTAGACCTTGGCAGACCTGCTGGAAGTGGTCTGGCGTGCGTTAAAAAGGAAAAGAAAACATTTATTATGCTCTCATTGAATTTGTTTGAATTGATGTAAACCAGTGTGTGTACTATTATGCTTTCATTGAATGTTTATGAATTGATGTAAATACGTTATATATTTCACTCTAATTATAATTATAAGGTTTATTTTAAGGGCGTCTGGTTATTGTTCCTTAGTCTTGTACCTGTTGTCTTCTGTTATTAAGGTAACCCATCCCGAGATACTGTTGCCGGGTTTTTGGTATAATTTGGTCAGAAATATTGTATGACAGCCTTAGTCACCCGGCACGGTAACAATAAGTATATAGATATATATATATATATATTATATATATATATAATATATATATATATATATAGTGGACCTAGTTTTAACCGTTTAAGGTGATAATGATTTAATTGTATGCAATGATTGATTAAGGCAATGACTGATTGCTTATTAATGAAAGGCTATTTGAGTAGATCCTCCATACTATTGGAAGTGACCGAAAAGGCAGCGAGGTCACCAGCTTGGTTTTCACCCAAGCAAATTAATATTAAGGTTATAAAAGACACCTTATGGGTTTTGTAGTTTATTATGAAAATAAAGCCGTTATTTATTCACTGTGATATAACAAAGAATTGACAGTAATGAATTGGTAGTTTTACGTTATGCTTATGACATACTTAGCTAATAAGATGAAATGTTAATAGCTTAATTGACACGTAATAAATGTTATACTCATCGATGGTATGTAAATGGCATGCGGCATGGAACATTGAATGGGCCTAGTAAATGATATAAAGAATGCACGTGCGTTTGGTACATTGAATGGAATACTTGACACTGATTAAGTAGGCTAAATGATTGCATGGATGCACAAGGAATAATTGATGCGGCCTAATAATAATGGATTGAAATGCTTGACAAATACACAAATATCATTTATATATAAGACCATTATGTGATGTTAAGTGATTACGTCAAGAGAACATTTAGTTAACACAAATATATGAATTGAACATAATGACGGATGATACGCGGAATAACGGTATTGAAATGACACTTGAATTGGATGATAGGCCTACTGCGTTCTTTCACGAGAGTCAGCTGGAACGCTTGATTACACACTTTGGGAGTATAGCCTACCGTTCGGCGGTAGGCTAATGTAGGCTTCACAAGAGTACTTAGAATAGGAGGTACTTATCTTAGGACGATATAACCTTGTTGAAGGCGGATTGAAGACGAACCATTTTACGCAGATTGGAGTTGTCGTTGTCCGTTAAGCCTCTTGAGATGATGGATGTAGGCTTCGTGGAGGCCTGAGGTGATGTTACTTCTCGAGATGCAGGCTGGCCTTATGATCTTGCAGGCGGTGCTGAATATCTCGAGGAGTGTGGAGAAACTTGAAGGCCGACCCGGCAAACCGCAGGCCCGAAGCGATTCCGGTTGTGCCTCGAAGGATTGCTTCTGCAGGCGGTCTGTAGATCTTACTGGATGATAAATTGTAGGCCTTGAAGAAAGTAGCGGCCGCGGCCCCCGGCCAGGGGGCCGGAAAGCGGTTGGTGGACGTGTTGCTCACGTTCGATGATGTGAGTGCCAGTGAGTGAGTGAGAATGAAAGCAGGTGGAAGCTCGCTTTTATACGTAGTTCCTGTGACGTAGGACTTCCCGCCAATTCTTAAGACGCCTTGTGAGCGCGTCCTTTAGTTGATAAGGGTTTTCGTTCGCGCCCTTTGGGAAGAAACAGACTTTCCATTGTTTGTTTGTCCACGTGTGTTCCAAGACTGTTTGATGGTAGCGTGGAAGGAAAGTATTTCTGTCTATTTGTTGGTCTATTTCTTGTCGATCCGCTACATATATATATATATAGTTAACTAGGTTGATATGGGAACAGAAAATATGCAATAATTTTATCATTTTTTGTTGTTTTCTTCAACGTTAAGTATAAAAAACTTGCGTGCACTCAACGCACGTATACTCACAATTTTATTTCGCACGCAAAGTCCTTGTTCATACGCCCGAGAAAGATGAATGCACATCTGTGATTTGAGATGTAAACATTAAAAGCTCCTATCAGAGAAAGACGAACTCTACACCAGTGTTTTGAGCTGGAATATTAAAAGCTCTTATCAGAATCCTTAATGAAGAGTGAATGATTGAGGGGCATGACCCATGATAGGTTTACTCGCGATTGGTTCACGTTATAACCCAATTGTACGAATCAGATATCTTAGAATTTCTCCACCTTTGAAATGATCTAATTGGGCTTTAATAGAATTAGGCAGTGTATAACTATAAATCCCATCCATTTTTTTCGAGAATATAAACTGAGAACCATCTAAAATTGCTGTCCTGTTTTGCTTTGAATTTGATACTTAGTTCCTTCTGTAAAATTGTACTGTTGAAATCTGACGAATTTCCGTGTGACGGCTCTTTAAAAACCTAAGTTTCTGTTTGCAATAATAAGTGAAACTGCTATACTCGTACTTGCGTTCAACTAATTATGATTGGCTTTGCCGTCGCTTATTATATTAAGGCTCTACAAATTATCTTTATTTGTTAACTCCTTCATTTAAATGTTGCGTAACGGACTGCAAAACTTTGAATGGTTTTATTTGTGATTTTATCACATGTGAATTGTGAAACATTACAAAAAAAAAAAAAGAATTATTAAAGGAAGAACTTATTTTGATATTTTTATTTTACATCTTTTATAAGGATATAAACGAAGATTGCAACAGTAATAATATATTGAACGATAAGTTTGAACAAATTTGAATAATGAGAAACGTCTTAAATGGTAGCAAACCACCGCCAGGCTTGTCCCATTACGCATCAGGTCTACCTCTAAAAATAGTTCCCGAGGTATACCTGGGACTATAACTATTACTTACTCTATACAGGGTGTCCCATAAGTTTCATTTACCCCTGAACATTTTTCCTACGAGAGGTGAGGTGCTGTTTTTTAATAAGAAATGTAATTAAGTTTTATAGAGTATAATTAACTAATTAAAATTGTACGAAATTACATATGTAAAATGTAATTATTTGAAATATAAATCACTAATTAGCAACTTGTTAAAAGTGGAGAGGAGAGAGTTGGAAATTGTGATGAAGGCATATACCAAGCAGTAAGCTCTTCGCATGATAAAAATATTAAACTATGAATTTGCGCTCGCTTTCCCCCGTCATGTTCATTGTTCTAATTAAAATAAAATCAGAAAATAGTGATAATCGTCGTGATTTCCCCCTCCCTCCCTCGCTTTGTTCAAAGGAAGATGTCGGCTGCAGGGCTCAGGCCTCAGTCGAGGTGGGCCACATTACCCGTTTACAGAACTCAGAAATCAGTGTAAAACCAGTAGAAAGAGTGCAGATAAGATTGAAGAAAAGTAAATAAAAAATACATATTTTCGCTACAGAGGGTAAAGGAGGTAAACTGACTTATGGACATCTTGTAGATTTATAAAACAAAAACTAGTTAGCTACCACGTAATGGCATCCTCTGTTACTTATGCATGTACTCTTATGAATTATCAGCGTCCGTAGCTAAGTGGTAACACAGTTTCTTTATAAGCGAAATGAAGACATTGAGTCAGGGGTTCGATTCCCTATGGTGATGGTAATAATAATAATGCAGGAGTTAGAGCAATGGGTCGCATTTGTCTGGTGCTGTGCCAGTTTCTGGTTCTTCTGATGAGGGTGTTACAGGCAAAGCTGGGCACTTGCGGTATTTTTTGCGGTACTGCGGTACTACCGCACTACCAAACCGGTACCGCATAACGCAGTACCGCAAAGGATCGCTGAAGTACAGTAGTACCGCTACCGCATTCAAATTTCCCGCGGTACTTTCCGCGTACCGACAAACACGACTTTTTCAAAAAATTAACACTTTTTTTGAAGTAAACCTTATTACAGGAGTACAGTAAGACGAATGCTGCGTGTGTTGCATCAGCCTAACTCTAGACACGTTAAGTTTTCGTTCAGAACATGTTACGTTGCCATCCTATCCAACGCCTCAGTGCAGTGCTTGCTTTTGAGCCGTTGCACGTGTGTTACATTCTGTGACAAAGATCGATTTTTAGCCATTATGGCAGAAAGTTCAGGTGCGAAATCGCCGATATGCAATTTCTGAAAATATGTGCTATTACTTGTGTTGTTCTTGTGTGCAGTACCGCAGTACCGCGGAACGCACCAGGGGGACCTGAAAAAGTACCGCAGTACCGCGTAACGCACTGGGCATGCTGAGGTACCGCAGTACCGCGTACGCACCCCCAATTTTGGTACCGCGCCCACCACTGGTTACAGGGTGTTTAAAAAGAAACGCAACCCATTGGAGAATGCACATATGATTGTGACCTAACCCTTTCTTTGTTTCGAGTTGCGTTTCTTTTTGAACACCCTGTATATGATAAAAAATTTATTGGCAGTAAAAAAAAAATATATATACACACACACACACAATCCAAATGAACCTATACCTATTTCGTCGACAAGACTAATCATCGACACTAAAAACTAACTTAACCTGACCTAATAATAACTTGTCGATATGATGTCAATTCGATCAGATGTCATAAAGTCACACTGAATATAGTCTGTAAAACATACAAGTTATGAGTGTAGAGCGCGTTCGTCGTACACACTGTGTAAATATTTGACGCAGAGATAAAAATTTGAAAGAATTATACACAGGCAGATTAGTAATTAATAATATAAAGAACATTTGTTTTTGAACCACCCTTTAATATATGTAAAACTGTGCATAAATGTGTTACAGTGCTTATAATAGTATACCTAAATAACTCTGTTTTCTAATAATCAGAGAAAAAACTTACTTTTAAAGGGTAACAGAACTGTACAGCTGAAGTGAAATAAAAAAAAATTGTCATCTAAATTTATTTACTGTCTCTAAAACATCCACGCAAATGAGCTGCGGCACTTTCACACATGAACTAATGATAATGATAAGCTTTGTTGTCCAGTGCTAGTGTCTCCCAGAAAGTGTACAATGAGAAAACGAAACGGACATAAATCCCGTAACATAGTACAATATCTTGAAGGTAATAAACGACAAGATAAATCAAACAATATAATACATTTTAATACATTTAAAAACAAACAAACAAACTAAAAAATTATGATTAAAAAAGAGAGAAAAATAAGATATGTACTGAAACAAAAAACAAAAAAGCGTGTCCACCTTTTACATCAATGCGAGAGAAGAGTACTTTGAACAAGTGCTGTGTTATAATTAATTCACTACACACTTTCTTTTTGAGTACTTTTGAAAGTGAAGTGAATTACTTTATTTTACGATATGTACGCTATTTTACGCAGTCCGTAAAACTTTTTTATAAAGAAAATATACATGTAAATGAGAAATAACTCGCCACACATTACTTTTTTGAACATCCAGAAAATTGAGCTCTCTTTTATATTTGTAAAGAAATAATTAACACTTACTGTATATATAATTAAAACGTAATTATTCTTGCTGCATTTTATTTGAAGCAGGGCGAGGTGTTTAAATTACATTGGGACATTGACACTTTCAAGATAATTAAGTCTACTGTACAGTTTCTAGTAACGAGAGTCGCGATGTCGAGCAAACATTAGGGATTCTCATCTATTCAGTACTGTAAGAAGGCAACTAGCAACAGCAACAAAAAAAAAAAAATCACGTCATTAATGTGGAGTTAATTAGGAGTTTTTAGTTTTCTCCATGAGTCGCCTACGTAGGCATTTCGCTTCATCCGAGTCAAGGTAGGAAACTTCTAAATGTCTGCTGCTCGAAGATTTGTATTCTTCTCTGGCGTGTAAGCATCGTACATTGTCTACAGTACACATTTCTCCTGAAGAGAATATAACTCAATATAGTCGGTAAAAGAACAACATAACGGACAAGTATGTCTTGGACATTTTTCGAAAAAGTTCACCTAGAAACAATTTCCAAAGAGCATAAAAATTATTAAATGGTAATATTTTTTCTTTTCATATTTTCTTCTTTTTGATGACAGTAATAAAATTTAAAGAAAACTATTTACCGATTAGTAACACTTTGATCTTTAGAAATTTTCTAGATAAATTTTTTTCCGAAACTGTAACTAACGTTGTGCCTATGGAGGAGTTGAGAGGATCTTCAAAGTAGTCGGAAGAATTTTCTTATTTTACTGTGGTTTGTTGTAATGATATTTAGTTCGTGATTTTCGTTAATTCTTTACCATAAAAACGATAATGTACAGCCGAACACACAAATCTTCTCCCCGGCAATCCTGCATGTATTACGAAAGTACCTATAATGTCATGCCATAACATGGTATAGTAGACTTCAAATTTAGGTAAAAAAAAAAAAAAAAAAAAAATAGAGATTTTATAGAAGGAAATTCATTTATAGTTTACAGAAGACGACAATGCTGCCTACCTTTTTCAATAATGAATAGTTCCGCCAGAATTCCCCCAACCATTCTAAGCCGTGAACCAATGAACACAAAATCTAAGGAGTTTACTCACCGGATGTCACTGAGTAGTAAGAATATGTTTCTTTAACCTCTTAAGCGTTATCGACGAGTTACCTGTATCGTTTATTGATGCGTATAAAAGTGAAAAAGTGACTTAACAGTTAAGTTTAACGCATGCGAAATCTAATATCACTGCATTAATTTGCAGAGATTTTTATTCTACACCAGTGAAATTGGAAGCTCGACATTACTTAGGAAAGTAGCCTCCGCAGATATATTTCATTACTGCAAATATAAACATTACGTTACATATTCCTGCGTTTTCTTATCCTAATGAAAATTATATACAGTATCTTTCAATCTCCAAATCTCTGCCTTTCCCATTTCAGTTCTCGTCCAAGAATGAGAAATTCGAGAGTAGGAATCTCTATGGAAGCAATTCTCAGATCGATCTATTCCCAAATTGCTACCGTAGAATTTCTTACTTTAATTCGATTTTTCTTTAGAATACCGCTCGCGCCTACAATTGCGTCACAGACCCATTTTTACCCTTTCCCAAATCTGGAATTCGCACTTTCGGACCGCGAATGAGAATGGTAATGAGACCAAGTGGAAAGTAACCTGAAAAAAAGATTTCGGCTACTTTGTCTTAAAGATTGTATTAATTTTCATCAGTAGAACCAGCTGGAAGATTGCGTTCTTTTTCTTTCCAAGTTAATTTTATGGAAATGCAGGTTTCTCGCTGGAAGTTTTAGCCAAATGTCCGTTAGTGTACCAGCTGAAAATAGCTTACCATCCATCATCTTGAACGTGTAAGAATTTTCGTACAAGATATCATCAAAAAGTTTCAATGCTTTGAAGTCATTGACTTGGGTTGCATCAATATCTATGAATGAATCTCTCATTTGATTGCTGTATCGTACTTCTTCGATTCTGCCATCATTGTCCAGTCTAAAATTAGAGTAACCGAATAAGTCGGACTGACACGCAGATTATTAACATAATTACATTACTGACTTTCAACTCGTTATAAACAATATAGTAATTAGTATTAGTAATAGTATAGTAAATATAGTGTTAGGGATTTATATACTACTTGAAATGTAGAGAACATACTTAATAACTTGACCCTTCCCGATCTTATAGAAATATGTTTCTGTAGGAAGACTGGGAGCGCCTTTATCGAAATAGTAAACACTTCGTCGAGTTAACAGCTCGAATTCCTTAGGATGATGTCGTCTCATGAATTCTCCGCAAAACAACCCATCACTGATTATAGTCTCTTCCCCTTTGCCTTCGTGCTGTTTGAGTACGTGTAATAATGCTATCTAAAGGATATTAAATTTATTAATTTAGTTGCTTCACTAATATTTGTTTGTTTTATTTTACATAATAAAAATAATGTAAAGAAACAAAATATATTCAACCAACGTACTGTACATGTATTGAGGTTAAAAGAAAACATTAACTCAATTGACTTGACATCAACCACAGTATGTTCATTTTAAGCCATTTGCTTAAATATTACATTATTCTGATCGCTCTTACGAATGCTGTAATAACAGTATTAGTAAACTTTGTATCCATCCGTCCATCGTGTTCTGCCTATCAGGCTGGTCCAACTCGTGTGTCCCGCCAAAGTGTTCTATCCTGAGCTATCCTTTTCATCTCATGGTAGCTCCTGCCGACTTTCAAAACATCCAGCATTGCTTTCCTTTTCCTTACCCCGGCCTTCTACCTTCATATCTACCCTCTATCACCTTCAACAATCCTTCTCCTCTCAACACATGTCCGATCCATTTCTTCTACCTTTCTCTTATCACCTTAATGTGTCTTCTTTCCTCCCTCACCTGTTGCAGTACTTCCTCATTACTTTGGTGTTCCCTCCAGCTTATCTTTAGCATTCTTCTCCAATCCACATTTCAAAACTTTCCAGGAGTTTCTTTTCATTTGTTTTCAGTGTCCATGTTTCTGCTCCATACAGTACCAACATTAAATATCAAGCTTTTTAATAACCTTTCCTTCACCTTCAAGTCGAGTTTACCCGTAAGTAGTCTTTTCTGTCTCTCAAAAGCTACCTTACCCATACTAATTCTAGATCTTACTTCCTTATTGCAATCTCCATTGTTGGTTACTAAACTTCCCAGGTATTTAAACTGCTCAGCTTCTTCTAAGGTCCGATTTCCTATCGTTAGGTTCATTTGTGCTCCTTTTCTTGCAATTTTCATTATCTTTGTCTTGGTCTCATTAATTCTCATTCCAAATTCTTCCGACGCTGTTGTCAAGCTATTGACCATTCTTTGCAGTCCTTCCTCAGTACTACAAACAAATGACTTGTCATCTGCAAACCTTACAGATTTGACCAATTTACCTCCCACTCTGATTCCCTCTTCCAGATCTGAGAGTGCTTCTACAGGGTGGGCCGTAAGTTTCCATACATAGGAAAAATTAAACGTTTGTTTTTATGTTTCAGATACCCTAAGAATATGCGTTTGACGTAAGATCTTGTTTACTGATGAAGCAAATTTTTACGTCAATGGAGAGGTTAATCGGCAAAACATACGTTATTGGAGTAATGCTAACCCTAACTGGCTGAGTCCGACGAAGATGCAAGGTGCCGGTAAAGTGATGGTGTGGGCCGGGATATGGGGTGACAGAATTATTGGACCAATTTTTGTCAGTGGAAATCTTAATGCCGAAAGGTATCTTAACATGTTGCAAGAAGAGATTTTCCCATCCCTGCTAAACGAGGAAGGTAACTTCCCAGTTTACTTCCAGCAAGATGGAGCTCCACCTCATTATGGTCTTCACGTGCGTCGGTATTTGGATCAGCAGTTTCCGGATGCTTGGATTGGTCGGCGTGGTCCTGTGGAGTGGCCTCCCAGATCCCCAGATCTCACCCCCCTTGATTTCTATCTTTGGGGCACTTGAAGGCCATGGTGTATCAGGAAAAGATACGAGACAAAATCATCTAAAGGAACGTATCACCAACGCCATTACAAGCATAACGTCAACTGTGCTAATGCGTGTTCATCAACAGTGGGGAACACGTATTGAAATGTGTTTTCAAAACAATGGCAACCATGTAGAGCATATTATATAAATAAAAATGGTTGTCCATAACAAAATGTTTATTTTTCCTATGTATGGAAACTTACGGCCCACCCTGTATTATCATTGCTTCCGCATAAATGTTAAATAACACGGGGGACAGGGAGCATCCTTGCCTGACCCTTCTCCCAACTAATCCAGGCTCCGATTCTCCTCCTGCAACTCTAACATTCACAGTCTGGCCAAGATATAGATTTTTTATCAGCTTACGGTCCCTCCAGTCAACATTAATATTCTTCAATATTTCCATTAGTTTCCTACATTGAACTCTGTCAAAAGCTTTTTCAAAGTCATTAAAACAAACATACATTTCCTGATCATGTTCCAACACACACTCTCCCATCATTCTCATAATACCAATAGCTTCTCTTGTTCCGCATTTTGACCTAAATACAAACTGATCCTCTCCAATGTACTGCTCAACTCTGTTCATTAGTCTTCTGGTCCGTATCCTTATCATTATTTTTGATGCATGGCTGACCAAGCTCATGGTTCGAAATTCTGAACATTTGGTGGCTCTCGGTTTCTTGGGGATAGTAATCATAGAGACTCTCATAAAGTCAGCAGGCCAGTCTCCACTTTCATACATGTTCCTGCACAATACATTCACCTCCTCTCTAACATCACCCTCGAGACTTTTCAGAAGTTCTGCTGGTACATCATCTGGTCCTGGGGGCCTTGCCATTTCTTAGGTCTCTTACAGCCATCTCTACTTCTCTTTCTAGTATGTCCGGTCCCATACAATCTACTTCCACCTCATCTGCTTCCTCCATTTCGATGTTATTAGGTTGTCCTCTTTATCATACAGTTCTTCATATACTCATTTATTACTCAATCCATCTCTTCCTTATATCTTCTGGTCTTTTCAGTTTTTCTCCATTCCTCCCCTCTATTTCTCGCACTCCCAAACTACTACATTAAATCAGTTCTTCCTTTCCTTTCTAATTCCTCCAATTCCCTGCACTACTCTCCAAGCCACATCTCTTTTTGCTTTATCAGTTTTCCTCTCAGTTCGTTATTCAACTGTCTGTATCATTGTCTACCTTCTTCTGTATTTATACTCTTCCATTTTCTTCTTCCTTCCATTTTGTCAAGCATCTCTGTATGACCCAGGGTTTCCTTGCTTCTCTTTTCACATAACCGATATTTTCCTGTGCACTCTCCTTTATTGTATCCCTCAGTCTACACCATCTTTCTTCACTTGTCATATGAATGTGGCCGTCATTTCTTTGCCTCCTTATCTGTTCATTCACCTTTCTAGCAAAACTATCCTTTGTTCTCCCTTCAGTTTTTCAGTATCCCATTTCTTCCCTACTTTAATCTTTTTCAGAGTCTTCAACCTCACCATATTTTCCATTACCACCAAGTTATGATCGGAGTTAGCATCTGCTCCAGGATAAGCTTTCGAGTTTTTCACTGCATTCCTATATCTCTGTCTTACCAAAATAAAGTCAATTTGGAATCTTTCAGTGTCTCCTGGTTTTTTCCATGTGTATCTCCTTTTGTGAGTTTGGAACCAAGTATTAGTCACCATGATTTCTTGCCTTCTGCAAAATTCTACCGCTTTTCTCTCATTTCGCTACCTAATCCGAATAGTCCAACCTCCCTTCCGTCTTTCACCTCTCCAATCACACTATTCCAGTCCCCCATGATTATTACGTTAGCATTTCTTCCATGGGCTTCAATTATTTCCTCTATTCTATTATACATTTCTTCTACCTCTTCTTCCGGATGGGCGTCTGTTGGCATATACACTCGCATAACTTTGTATGAGAAACTACAATTTCCCCTTCGATGCGAATTAAGTGATATTGATATTTTACTCTGTAAAAAGTTAATACTTGAAGTTTACTCGCAGGGCTACCCCAGGTACGTTCTCGTAATAAGGAGCATCAACATGTAAGTTTAGTGACACGCTTCGGAAGGCAAGGTTGTTCGGGTTTTCTCTGGTAAAAACTGAACATGATCTCCTGTAGAATGGATATGTTTTTAGTTCCTAATCAATAAATCTTCTCATGAAGAAGCAATAAAGCACGCAATAAAGTGTACATTCAGAATAGATGTTATATGGAACGCTTACTTACATACAACTCTTTGCTCTTTCCCATCGAAAAAAGTAAATTGACGTATCTTCTGTTAATATTGCACAAATTGTATGTCACTCGAAAGACACCAAATGCCTGACAAACTCGTATAAAATTCGATTTTTTTTTTAGGGCCGCCCTAATACAGACAGAAAACGGCGATTAGACGCTATCTGTAACAATAATAATAATAAATAAATTTGAAAGTTGCTGGTATTTAGTTCCAGTTTGGATCTTACCCATAGTGAGTCCTTTTAATGTAAGCAATATGGTCACCGAATTTAGGCCCAGCATCAGGGTCATTTGGCGTGTTTCTGACGAGTGAAACCCCTTCAATTTCCATTGCCATTAACCATTTTAAAAGTTCTTTATCGTTTTTCATTAAGTCTTCGTAGTCGAATTTTTTAATTTGAAATCCTTTTCCCATGGTTCCTAAAAGAAGAAAAAGAGGGAGTCAATTTTCTTGGTTGAAAATGAGTTTGTTTGTTCGAATTTTTTATGACCAATAACTTTTTCTAACATTGGAGGCCTAACTTCCAATAAACATTTTATGTACCAATTATGGAGTCTATCATGAAAAAGTAAACTTTTGACATTTTTCAATGAATTTTGCGTATACGCGCTACTTGTACAAAACTGTTCCTCTTTGGGTCTTTTTATTATGTAAAATTTTATGTTCATTGTAAAAATGTTTTGCGGAAATCTCCGTATAAAATTTTTTTTTTTTTTTGGTGTAGGAAACATAATTTACGTTTAAAATAGAGTAAGTCTTCAGTGTATTACCCCCCACCACCAAAAAAAGAAACCACCACCAACAACAACAACCCTATTTGAATCTGAACACAAAATAATTTAAAATAAAATTCATAAGATATGTACCTGAGGGAGACGATGAAGTTTCTGGTAGTTCTTTTTTGTTTTTGCACTAAAAGCTCTTTTGTGGAGCCAATCTGCATCATAAGTGCTAGTATGCGAGTCGCTCCAAATAATAGAGAGGGAGCCACCGTCGAAGTTTATCTGATCTGGTTTAATTTCCTGGTTAAAATCTCGTATAAGCTGTTTCCTGTTAAGCGTCATCGAGTCATAACAATCTGAACAATGACAATTGTCCCTTAACCACAGGAAAGGCGTTGCTCCCTCCGAATTATCTCCAAAAGTCAGATGAAGCACTTGATCATTTGACTCCCCTAATGATAATAGTTGATTTCCTGAGAACAATACGTTCGTTTGAAATTTATTTCATTGATTTATCTTTTGTAGTTACACTAAAACACTAGGAGTTTATTATGTTAATATAGGTTCAAGTTAAAGGCCTACATAACGGCTCTCCCGCGCAAAAAAAAAAACGAAAAAAAAAACAGACCCAAACTGCACCACGTGCAACATCGGACCAAGAATTGTTGCAGCACTCTGCACTCTGGATATACATTATATCTTGTGGAATGAATCAAATGTATTCTTCAAGAAATCTTAGTGGTTTTGAGAGGGTGTGGTGTTTATTCTTACAGCAGATTTAATTCACTACGATATATTTTCGATATCTTCAGTAATCGACAACAAACCGACTCCCTTATTTATTCATATGTTAAATCATAAAAGGTGTTATTTCTTCAGTTCTTTCATTTGTAATTAACTAAATGGACCGAAACTATATATATATATATATATATATATATATATAGTACTATATATATATATATATATATATATATATACATATATATTATATATATATATATAATATATATATACACACACACGAGGGTAATTCAATAAGTATCCGCAGTTTTTATTTTCACAATTTTATTTTCAGATCAGATAGATTATAAACACATCACTTCTCAACATAGTCTCCCTATTTCTCAATACACTTAGTCCAGCGCGATTTACAAGCTTCCTAATGCCATCACAAAAGAATGTTTTTTGGCTGTGTGCGTAGCCAGTCATGCACCGCCTCCTTCAGGTCATCATCGCCTTGGAATCGCTGACCTCTCAAAGCGTCTTTTAGTGGTCCAAACAGGTAAAAATCCGAAGGTGCCAGGTCTGGACTGTAGGCTGGATGGTCGAGAACCTCAAATTTAAGTTCTTGAAGGCATTTTCTAGTCTGTGCAGCGGTATGAGGTCAGTAGTTTGGGCGCAAAATGGGAGAGTGCAGAGATGATGATCAATATTGTAAAGGGGTGAAGGGGATATGCAATGAAGGCGGGAGGGGGGTATGTAATGAAGGGGGGAGAGGGGAATGTTGCAGGTGCAACAAGGGTCATGAAACTTGAAGGCGGCGTTATCCCCCAAGAGAAAGACAGGAGAAAGCTAGAAAGGAAGAGAGGTGTTCACCTGGCAGGAGCCAAGTGCATATTAACACTTCAGCCGACCCGCCGCTGTTTTATTAGTTGTAAATCAGCCAGTTGGCTTAATCCGCCAGTTGGATTAGAAGGCGTAAATGGCTTGTACAGGTTGAGTTGCCAGATTGTGGTTTTTTAATTAAAGCCGATATTATTGACTGTTGGCTTAGAAGGCGTAAATGGCTTATACAGGTTGAGTTGCCAGATTGTGCTTTTTTTAATTAAAGCCTATATTATTGACTGTAGGCTTAGAAGGCGTAAATGGCTTGTTCAGGTTGAGTTGCCAGATTGTGCCATTTATTTAATTAATTCTTAACAGTTGGCTTAGAAATCCGTCAGTAGGTTTAGAAGGCGTAACCAGCCATTTGGTATAATTGTTTACAGCCAAAAGAATTAAATAAAACATTACATCATTCTGTTTATTAAATATTGTAATATAGAAAATAAATATACATTTGAATGATCAAAAAAATTAAAAATAATAACAGTATAAGAAATATGAACAAAGAATATGCATATAATCAAAAAATATAACCATCAATATAACAGTGCAGGAGAAATATATATACACACAATTATATTATGGAAATATATAGAAAATAAATACACATTGGAATGATCAAAAAACAAAATAAAAATTAAAAATAAGAAATAATATAACCATCAATATAGCAGAAATATATATGCACACACACACACACACACACAATTATGTTAAATAAATAAATAAATAAATACACACTTTATCTTCTACCGCACAAAATAAAAAATAAGAAATACAAAACGTATAGCCATCAACATAGCAGTACAGGCGAAATATATATATATATATATACATATATATTATAATATATAATATACATATGTTAAATAAATATATTCACTTTGTTTCAAAACATTAAACTCACACTTAATCAAGTCTACAATTACATCGTTATTGCTCTGCATTACGCAGTATACGCGGTTTAATAATATTACATCGCTTAAGGTACAGGGATACTTGTACTCTATATAAATGGCCTTCATATCGTTCAGTACTATTTTTGTGCCCACTTTACAACCGGTTGGTAAGTTATCTTTAAATACGTTTAGAATACAATCAAAAGCACGCATAAAGAGTTCATCGTTAGCCACAGCGTCAAATACAAGTTTATAAACACGCCTTTCCAATCGAGGGTTTATTTCTACCGACCCGAGCTTTTCAATCGTGAACTCTTCTTCACACTGCATAGCTACAGTTAAAATAATCTTCTAAGTCGTTACGACAGCTGCTCGTTATATAAAGAAATAGTTCTTCAGGGTGAACGGTGTAGGTGAGCTCAGCACTGTACCGATCAAGTGCTTTGTACCAAAGTTCATGATATTTCAAAGAGTCTAAACTTTTTAAATAAACGTCCAGCTCTAGACCATTCTCACCTTGTTCAACCCTACACTCGGTAAACCCATCGAGCAGAGCGATGTATGCGTATTCAAGAACCGTATCAAAATAAAGCATATCCGTAACACGCGCGTCTAATATAGGCTTCAGCTTGCGGAATCCGACGATTTCAAACATTCTGTCGAGGATGAAACGGTTTCGCGTAGGGACAAGAGCGTTATTATCAGAAGCATTCTTCCACATCAACCGTATATAATGCATGGCCGATCGTTATTTATACACAACGTACATACAACGGCATAAGAAGGGGTGTCACTAATCTGCTCTCTTCTTGTACCTACACCTGTAGGAATTTTATAACGATCTTCACTCCACTTCTCAACTATCACGAAGATTCTATTCATCTCCTCGACACTTAAATAAACAACATTCCGTTTGTTTGTTTGTCTACAATCCGTTTCCAGTACATAGTTAACGACACCGGATTTACGCCTGAACACGCGCAACGACTTCGTCACGGACACATCGTACACGGCGTTGAGAATGCTGCTCAAAGGAAGTTCCATCGTATTGGAGGAGCGCACGTCCACTCGGCTCAAGCTCTGAGATAACTGAGGCACATGCAACGCGACGGTTCGACGGGAGGAGTGAGTCACACCATAATCTAATGAAACGTGTACGGCGCTGATCCAACATGAATCGTTGTATCCCATTATATTGGGCAGGTGTTTTAAGAAATTTTCCGATACAGGAAGTAATATCGGTTTTAATGTTTAATCACTCCCAGTCCCCCGAATACGCACCAGGCATTTTCCTTCAGGGTAATTTTCACGAACTAAACACATTTTATAACGGTTTTAATGTCTTACCACTCACCACACGTTCATTTCCACAAACTAAACATCTTCACATTCCGGCGCACTATTTGAGAGGAACATATGCCCATATTTTTCCTTTTTGTTCAACAAGCGATACTCCTCTCTAAAGTCTGGTAAAAACTCACACAGGGCATTAGCCACAACTTCACTACAAACTTCGTCATGATATATATTAATATAGTGATAAAAATACTTAAGATTCTCCATGATGACGAGATTTACATTTTCAGTCGCAGGGTACGAGTACTCGGTATGATGCAACATGACATAATAACGCTTGTCACACCACTCATCAACAAGACTCACTATCCATAACCGTTGTTTCTCTTCTGCACGTGTTGTTTCTTTTACTTCATGGTATATGTAAGCTTTTATAAAGTTTAGTCCTACAATAGTTCAACACATCACTTGTCCCACGAAATCCTACAATGCTCTCACCAGAATAGCCATAGAGTATTTGTATATCTTGCTCCTTCGCACGATTCAATGTAGCTTTAAAAGTATCAAAGGAGGCGGAATAGGGAGTTTTTCAGTGTCCACCACATCTTGACACTTTGCAGAATACCATTTCATAAACGTCGAACAAGCAATATTAAAGGTAGCCATTACTATTTTCTGTCTACGCGGGAGAATACACGTCTGATGTCCAGGGCTTACTGCGATCAACTGAGCACGCAGGGAAGCACAGGTAGTAGTATGACTCACGTTGCTGGTCTTACAGCGGGAGGAGCTTAGAACTTTCTCCTGTGTACACACACACACACACACACAAAGGAGAAATTGAAACGCTAATTGAAACACGATTTATTTAATAAACGAAATATTCAAGGTGTGTATATATATTTACAAATACGTGTAATAAATAAGTTAACAATAGACACATCAAAGATTATATTCAAGGTGTATATATATTTACAAATACGTGTAATAAATAAGTAAACAATAGACACATCAAACATTATGTTGTACCTCATCGTCATTCACGGTTTTGTGGGAGAAGCGAAAAGCAAGACTGTAGAATATAAGGGTCGTCACTTAAATATTTATTATATTTTGTAAATAACCCACTTAGAAGTGTGACGTGTTAGAAATGGCTTCTATAGAAAAATTCAGGTTCACAAGCCCATCCACATGTATTATATCTGGACCTACAAGATGTGGTAAAACTGTGTTTATGCTTAAAATCATTAAAGAAAAGGAAGAGATGTTCTCAAAATTTGTGCATAAAGTTATATGGTGCTATTCGACGTATCAGTCAGTGTTCAACGAGTACCAAGATGATATTTTGTTCCACAAAGGTGTATACGACGTTAATTCGTTAAAGGGAAATGAACATAGTCATTGAAATTGACGATCTCATGTTGGAGATGGATAAAACGTTTGCCGAGACATTTACAGTATTCTCCCACCATCTTAACATAAGCGTGTTCTTCATCAATCAGAATCTATTTTTAAAAAACAGATACATGCGAGATGTGTCGTTAAATACACAATATCTAGTCTTATTCGCGCAACGTAGAATGTATCACAAATTGGGGTATTAGCCAATCAAATGTTCCCGAATCAGCGTAAGGAGTTTTTGGAAGTTTATAAAGAAGCTACAAGCACGCGTTACGGATATTTGCTTTGCGACCTTCATCCGCGAAACACGTTTAGGGTGCTTCTAAGAACGAATATATTTCCAAAAGCCTGAAACGGTGTATATTCCAGAATGACAAAGAGGCTAAAGAAATACAGTGAATTAATAAAAATCTATCATCGACTGCCCGGGCAATGCAACAGATGTTTATTAAAAATATCGACTCCGACTTTTCAAAATGCATCTGTGAAATCTGTCTTAACGTTATAAATTGCAATGTATCAATGAAACCACCTCAGAAGGCTCGCCTACGCCGTTACAAGAACATAATACGTGCACTCGCTCGTAAAAGTCAAACTGTAGGGAAGAAAAAACGAATTATTGTACAAACAGGAGGGTCATTCCACCCCATCTTATTTTCAGTTTTGGGTCCTTACTGACTAGATTAATATAATGAAGAAAGTGGTAGTGATTCCACACGAGGTGTACGCTTTACTGCAAAGGAATCCAGACACGGATCTAGATCCCCGTAAAAGCAGACTTAAAAGAATGGAAAGCAATTGCTAGCCCTATTAAACAGTGAAAAAACACCTGATGAGAAAAGAATCTTATACCAAGAAGCTCTGAAGAAATTTCTTCACGAGTACGAAAATTATAAGAACCCGACAGAGATTCCCGTGGTTATTAGGCACAGCACAGGGAGCGATGGACATGGTGACATAGACCTGTGCCCGACGATACAGCTGACCAACCAAAGATTAAGGGGTCGGTCACACAGAACATCGAGCATGTATTAAAAAGCACCCTCCCACATACATTGAGGAATAAAGGTTTAAGTCTTTATAATCTATTGAATGAGGACCCAGCCATACAATGGACCGATACAGGCGAGATCATTGTGGAAGGATCAAAGGTACAGGGATCGAATATCGTAGACATGTCCATGATCTGGTGAGAAAGTGGGATAGGCCCTCACCATCAGGATGGAAGCATATTAAAGCAAGACTACAACAAATAAATGTCCCTAAAACATTGATAGGAAATCTGAACAGGATAAAAGACCTGAACATGCGACGCGCGTGACAATTGAAGACGCCATCACCCCCGGCGGTAACATCTTTGAAGAGGAGAAAGAAGAGGTTAAACAACGGTCAACCCTACCCACGTGCCTCTAAAATACGCAAATGGCTAACATATTAAGAAGACGTTATTATGACATTTCTAACCCAGCCTCCTACGGAGGCGTAGATAGACTGTACAGAAGTGTTTACGGAGTAGGAAAAAAAGATGTTGAGAGATTTTTGCGGGAGCAGGACGCTTATACACTTCATAAGCCTGTGAGAAAAAGATTTAAAACAGCCAAGACAACAGCTGCTTCGATTGACTCTATATGGCAAGCAGATTTAACAGACATGCAAAGATATTCTGTGTATAACGATGGTTACCGCTACATTCTATTCATAATAGATGTATTCTCTAGATATCTGTGGCTAATTCCTCTGAAAAATAAATCACCTGAAACAGTTGCTAAAGCCACCAAACCGCTGATGTTAAAAGAAAACAGGGTTCCTGGCTATTTTTGTACGGATATGGGGAAGGAATTTATAGGCCGTGCTTTTCAGAACATGTTAACAGAGTTTAATACCAATTCTATACATAAGGCTTCTTTATCTGAAAGAGTTCAACGTACCATAAAGGAGCGCATGCACCGCTATTTTACACATAAAAACACACAGATTTCTAGACATTCTGGAATCATTGGCATCATCCTACAACCGCTCACACCATCGCACGATTGGGACAACACCTAACGAAGTTTTAGAAAGAGGTACGCTTCCAGTGGTGAGAAGAGGTGGAACACCACCACCACACACTGCGCGTTTCAAAATCAATGATTATGTAAGGCTGTCGCGTTCGGGAAATAAATTCGCAAGGGATTTGAGCAAGGATGGACACGTGAGATTTTTAAAGTTAGGGCTATGAGACCTAAAGGTGAGATAATGATGTACTACGTTGAAGATTTGAATGGGGAAGAAATCGTAGGAGGCTTTTACCGCGAGGAGCTGCAGAAAGTGGCATTTAATTTAGAAAAAAATGTGTTTAAAATTGGGAAAATTATAGGACGCAAAGTTTCAGGAAAGAGAAAAATGTACCTGGTAAAATGGCTAGGGTACCCAGAAAGCTTCAACACCTATATAAAAGCTGATGCAATAATGAAGCTTAAATAGTATGCAACATGGCTCCTATCCATTTCTACGTCACACTCCCGTCCTACTCGTCCCTGTCTGTACACCCTAACAACACACTAGCCAACTTTGTAACAGAGCTCCATGGACCCATTGAATTGGGTCGTGATTCGTATGAGGTGGGGATATGTGAAATTCAGCTGAACATCCTCTTTTCAAATATTTATTATAAAGATACCGTTTTTACGATTCTTAGAGACTGTAATGAGTGTGCAAAAGCCGGGGTAACTCGGGATGAAACTATACGTATCGCCCGGACTAAGGTTGCACGGTATTACAGTACAGAAGTAGCACTAGGGCCGGGTCGTTCTGGTTCGGCTGAGGTGTTGTGAGAGACTTAAACGTCAGTTTAAAAAACTCAAATCTTAAGAATGATTTATTATACGAAATCGTAAACAAAGGAAACCTTGCACATACTCTAATCCTAAAATCAAAGGCTAACAGAAATATTAGAGACCGAAGAGTGTTCAAAATTATAACCGAGGGGCGATATCGATCAGTCTTCCAAAGAGATATCTTTCACGAGGCACAGCATGACTTGTCCAGCTTAATGTATCAATTGAAGATGGAGAAATTGGGTGAAAGCTCTCAGCCCCCAGACATGTGCTATATTTACAGCAATATAGTGGAGCACCAGTTTGTTGGGGATACCCAGGCACGCCTGCTGCGCATTGCCCACATCCCCAACCATAGAGGAAGGAGTTTGAGTATTACATATGACAGACCCCATTATGTGAATGTCGCAACTAATCTAATAACCAATATCTCAATATATATAAGAACGATTGAGGGTAAAAATTTCCCATTCGGTGACGGGAGCTTAACAGTGAAGCTGCACTTTCGACGCACTGAGTTATAATGGACAGAAAGCCTTTCAACGTCTATCGAGGGGTGAGATACCAGCGTGGTAGTGGACTTGGATCCATTTTTTCAACCATACTACGTACGGCTGTTCCTTTGCTGAAGAGGGGTGTCAGATACCTCGGAAGGAAGGCGCTACAATCAGGTCTTAACACTGCAGAAGACATATTGGCTGGGGCTAAACCTAAAGAAGCTCTAAAAAAACATTTAAAACGTGCACGGGATGAAATCGTCAAAGATGCAGAGAGAAAAATGCGTGGTGGTGGGAAGAAGAGGACTGGCCGGAAGAAGGGATTACCACCACGTGGCATTAAGCGTAAAAGGATATAAAAAAGAAGTGTTCTAAGCGAATGAAACCTATGGTTGACCATTTTTTTAACTGATATAAGCTAAGGACATTGATCTCATGAATCATAGTTTGTTTACTACTTGTCGAGAGAGGAGGCACTATTTCTAACTCGTCATGGCACGCTTCATCCATCCGTGTAGTTCACAATGCTGTAAATCGGAGCTATCCCTCTTTGAGATGCCTTCAACTCAAGTTTCTATTGAACACAGTGACTTTATTACAATTAACCCTTTAAACACAATTAGTTCCCCGAGTGCCCCTATAGAATTCGTGATACCCAGCTCAGGCCCTTACTTTTTTGATCCAAGCTGTGTGCACATGTACGCTAAACTACGTATAGCCATTCTGATTGTACGGACTGCGATGACAAATATGCTGTATAGCCTGAAACAAACTTTCTGCACTCCATATTCAACCAGTGTGACGTATATTTAAATCAGGTCAACATATCGGCAGGCACGGGGTACTATCACCTACGAGCCTATCTTGAAAATGTCCTCAACTTTTCCAAAGAAGCGAAGGCTACCTTTTTAAGTGCCGAGGGATATTATCAAACTAAAGACGAAAGTGGTATAAAAGACAAATTTAAAAATTCTAAAAAGAAGATATACGAGTGTTTTGGACGTCTGCATACAGATTTCACATTCCAGGAGTTGCTTGTGAATGGGGTGGATATGAAAATAAAGCTCACCCGCACGAGTCCTGAGATCTGCTTAAATCTGGATGCTGATCAAGAAGAGGGAGCAAACCCCGTTGTGGTTCACATTATGGAGACACCTCCGTGTACGGCGAATGAAATTAAGTTCACCAAAACAACTAGAAATTGAGAAAAATTTACTAAACGCTACAGTAAAATACCCTATTAACAGAGTGCAAATCAAACTATATACGGTTCCTGCAGCGTTGGCGTCGAAGCAGATAGAAAACATCGCTCTGGGAAATCTTCCTAAAAGGATATTAATCGGAATGCAGGACCATGCTTCGGTGAATGGAAAATATAAAAAGAGTGCCTTTAAATTCGAGAATTTCGGACTTAAAAATATAACTCTATACGTTAATGCCATTGCGTTTGGAGGAACATTGAATACGGACTATTCATCAGATGCTGTGTTACCGCTTTGCAGGTGATTGTGATGAGCTCGGTAATGGGGTAACGCAGAAAGAATTCATTGATAAATTTAACCTTTATCCGTTTGACATTACACCTGACTTATCTGCTAACGTAAATACTCATTTAAGTCCACAACAGAGCGGAAACATCTCAGTGAGGTTGGAATTCATGAAGCCTATAGACGCGCCTATTAGTGTACTAGTATACCTCGAGTCGCAAGCCTAATAGAAGTAGACAGATATAGGGGCGTTATCACCGACTTTTAAAATGGATGCGAATACACTTCAGAGAGTAATGAATAGTGAACGATTCACACGTTCCAAATTTATCGGCACGTTTGCGAAGAATGAAACATTGAATTTGCCAACTTACGCGAGATTGCGGTAGTCTTATTGTGAACACAGATTTCATCGGTAATGAAGGGATTCATTGGTTTGCAATCTATTTTAAAAATAGGGACCGCCTGTACTATTTTGATTCACTCAGAATTCAACCCTGGAGTGACCCTGTTATTGTAAAATTTCTCGATCAGTTACATATCCCCGATGTTGTATGGAACCCATTCCGGTTACAAGGATATTTTAGTTATGCATGCGGGATGTACTGCATTTCATTTCTCATGCATATGCCACGTGGTAAAGACTTTATATATTTTTAAAAATTATTCGACCCGTGTCACACTCAACAAAACGATGAAATGGTATGCAGACATAAAAAGCCGTTTCCAATTGTGCGTACTCGTTGTATAGTATGATGTTTTGTTCGTGTATATATTTGTAACGTTAGTTTGTATATTCTGTAGTTAAGATGGTTGTACTAAAATATGATTTTTTTTCATTTAATAAATTGATGAAATACATTGTGTCTTCTTCCCCCCAAAAAAGATCGAAACAAAAAACATTATTTCGTTAATGATGTGATAATCGTTGGGCTGACTGCTCGGTAATTCCACCGTATTCAGGTCCATGACACGAAGTTCTTCAAAAGATTGTATACACGTGTCAAATCCTCATCGGACCTTAAAGGGGAAATAATAATTTCATACTGAATCTTTTTTAATAAAAACATATACAGAGTATACATTTCGTAAGAGTATTACAATGAAGATATCTTTGAACCGCTCAGAGAAGTTCCTTTAAGAGATAATTACGGATAAGATTTGAATTTATAAAAAAAACATACAAAAGATTGCTATAAAAAATACAGTGAATCGATTTTAGCATAATTGCGATTATCTAGATGAAGTATTTGACGAGATACTACATCCCTCCATATATATTTGTTAAAATAACCCTCTTTCTGGCAGTTTGTGAATAATTGACTCCAAAAAATAAAGTTATAGACACATTTCCATGATAGTCCCTTGCGACGGATCGTGAGGAGCGTCATTGCAAATATCATTAACGGTTTGCGTTGCAAATAATCTATCCCGGTCAATCGCGTTAAAAAGAATAATTGTAGACAGTGCTACAATGTCACCGTCTTGATATAAATCCGGTAAACTATAAATTTCTTGGTTCATGGCGGAGGGAATGTTTACTCACTGGCAGAGAGAATGTTTATTCACTGGTGGAAATAACCACTGTGACTCCCAGCTGAAAATATTTCCTTTTATATGCACGATCACCAAGCACCGCCCCAAAAGACTAAGAACGGTTCGTAATGATTGGTTGTCACTGTAACTGGGTGAGTCTAATTTGTGTACCAATCGTAACATCGCTATAACGGGTCCATGCTTTGGACGACTAACGGTGTCTTTAAATTCTCTCCGTAGATTTAAAGCTCGTATTATCCCTTGCTGTCTCTACCACGGCAATATTTGCGCCCATACTTGGTTTTCCCCAACCCACCCCTTTATAATGTTTCAGACCAACAAAGACCCTAGGATCCACTCATGGCTGGTCTACCTAACTGTGTTCGTAATCGTGTATTGTGTATGTCCTCCGTTGTGGCGGAGGGGACCTACAATTTTACGTGGGTTCCGAACCACAAGAACATAAGAAATTTATGTAAAAACTGCCGGTAATTGGCAACGACCAATTTTACGAAACTAAATAATTATCAATTTAAAACATTAATTATCGATTTAAAACTAAAGATAGAATCTCTGGATCCAGAGGATCAAGTCATAATAGACTACTATCCACAAATGTTACACTCTATATCTATTTATAACGGACATGCAAATATATCAGATCCAAAGAATCCAGTCAATTTCATTACGGTATCCATCAAGTCACGGTCCATATCGATTGCGGACCAAGTCAAAATTTACAACCATATACATTACAATATATACACTTACGAGGAAAAGTGTAGGTGTGGCTGTAAAGACTGTACAGTAATGTAGAAATGTGTGTGCACCCATTATGGGTCTCCCATTTAAAGGTGTTGTGGGGCAAGTGAAGATCATGAGTTTTTCAATACCTCACAGTACTATGGGGGGCACCGCTCGGCAGAGGAATCTCTTTAAATGGGGTGTGTAAGGACAGAGAGTATCCCCTAACCCAAGACGCTGCCTCCCTATATCCCACAACACTTGTTGAGCTGTGGGATTTATCCCCACAAAGCCTTAATTTTACTACCTTAAACTACACCCTTTCTATCAACATGCGCGTCTAATCGATTTTTAAACATGTTTATAGACGTGCTACTAATTACTTCTACCGGCAAAACTATTCCAGCTATTTACTATTCTATGCGTAAAAAAGTTTTTGGCAACTGCTGTCTCGAACCTTCTACTTGTCAACTTACACCCGTTATTTCTAGTCCTATTATATTGAGATATTCGAAAAAGCTATCTCTATCTACGTTATCAAACCCATTCATAATTTTGAAAACCTGGATTAGATCACCCCTTAACCTCCTAGTCTCGAGAGTAGTCAATTTTAACTCCTTAAGCCTATCCTCGTACGACTTTGATCTAAGAGACCGAATCATCTTAGTTGCTCGTCTTTGAACTCTTTCGATTTTGTCTATATCTTTGCATATGCGGATTCCAAAATTGGACCGCGTACTCCAAATGGGGTCTAACTAATGATTTATAAAGAGAACTATAATATCGCGCGATTTGTACTCAAAATTTCGAGCTATAAACCCTAACACTTTGTCGCCTTATTGACCGCTGCTGTATTTTGTTTCGCTACTTTTAAATCACCAGTGACTATAACTCCTAAATCTTTTTCCTGCTCTACGCTTGTTAAATCTTTCCCTGACATACTATACGCAAAATTACCGTTACGCGAACCTATATGCAAAATTTTGCACTTATCCACGTTAAATCTCATTTGCCATGTGACTGACCAATCAACGATTTTATTCAGATCTTCCTGAATTTTACCTCTATCTTCGTCATTAATCGCCCTACCACCCAGCTTCGTGTCATCCGCAAATTTGAAACTGTACTGACTAGGCCGACATCTAAATCGTTAATATATAAGAAAAAGCAAGGGGCCCAATAAAGAACCCTGAGGAACGCCACTCGCTACATTAGCCATACACGACTCCGCTCCATCAACGACCACCCTCTGTTTCCTGCCTCGCAACCACTCTTCTAGCCAATTTATTACTACACCCCTGATTCCATGAGCCTTAGTTTTTCAATGAGTCTTTTGTGCGGCACGGTGTCAAACGCTTTTTGAAAATCTAAATACACTACATCAACCGCCCGATGTCTATCGTAAACGTCAACCACGCTTTGGAAAAATTCTAAAAGATTAGTTAAGCAAGATTTGTTTCGCCTAAAACCGTGTTGCGTATTTCTAACCAGATTATGCACTTCTAAGTGTTCGACTATACGATCCTAATTATTGATTCCAGTAGCTTACCTACAACAGACGTTAAACTGATTGGCCTATAATTTCCCGCCGCACCTTTATCGCCTTTCTTAAGATAGGTGTTACGTTTGCTAACTTGAAATTATCTGGTACGCACCCCTCAGAAATAGACGCATTAAAAATCTTTGTTAGCGGCAAACAATGCTATCTTTTAATTCTTTTAGTTGTATGGGATATATGGAATCCGGACCCGGTGATTTACGCGTTTTCATTTTATCAATATAGCGCATTACTTCCCCTTCACTAACGACAATATTATCCAAAATATTACCATTATCAAAGGTATTATGTCTATGACCGTAGGGATATTCGTTACATCTTCTATAGTAAAAACTGACGTAAAAAATTCGTTTAGCAAAGTAGCCATTTTCCTTGTTTTCAGAGACTAGATTTCCATTTACATTTTTCAATGGACCTAAGACACTTTTTACTGGATTTCTATTATTGACGTATTGAAAGAATCGTTTGGGGTTTCTTTACTGTCACGAGCTATGGAGATTTCAAATTCGCGCTTGGACTTTTTATTACACTTTTCGCTTCACGCCTCAGAGATATGTAGTTATTTCGTAACAACAAATTGTCTTTATCGCACTTATGTTGCCTATAAGCCCTATCTCTACTCTTTATAATGTCTCGTACTCTAGAAGTAAACCACAAGGGCTTGTTGTTTACTTTCGCACGCTTAATTTTGTACGGTACACATTCCTCATTTATAGTCCTAAATACCGTTACGAACGATTCCCACATTAGTTTTGCGTTGGAGTTCCCCATTACGTTTTCCCAATTGACGTGTGAAAATTTATTTCGAAATTTACTAAAGTCTGCGTGCTGGAAGTTAGGAATTTTAGTCGAGTTAGTTGGTTTCGAGTGACTTACTGAGAGGACAAACTCTACCATATTGTGATCGCTATTGCTCAACGTTTCTATTACTTGAAGATCAGTAATTAGCCTATCATCCGTAGTTATTACTAAATCTAAAATACTGTCCAACCTCGTAGGTTCCCCAACCTTTTGAATAAGAAAGCTATCCTCGAGAAAATTAACTAAACGATTACCTTCCGCGTCTCCCTGCATTGTATCGTAATTCACGTTGGCGCAATTAAAGTCACCCATAACTAAAGCCTGCTCACTACCGATTATTCTCTTTAGTTCACGATATAACGCTTCGTCCGTATCAGCTGTTTGATTTGGGGGCCTATATATAACCGCAACAAGAAGTTTGAAATCGTTCAATTTAAGTTCTGCTATAGTCGAATCTATCGGTTCTGAAATTGAGTGCTTTACTTCTATAACGTTCGCAATATTATCTTTGATATACAACATAACACCGCCTCCTCGCCTACCTATTCTGTTTTTAACAAAAAGTCTATAACCTTTAATTTGATATTCCCTACAAAGTCACGTGTTTCAGTGCTAAGCCACGATTCATTTATCGCAATTAAATCATAGTCTTTACAAGCAATTAAGGAAAAAAATTCGTTTATTTTATTTCGTAGGCTACGAGCATTTAAGGATAGAACCTTCAAATTGCTTGCAATTACGACACCTTCGCGAGCGGGGGAAACTTGTAGAATTTACGCTGGGACCGTTCGAGTTACGGCAGCCTGAAAAGAAGAGACAGTATTATGAAATAGTCTTCCTAAACACGCAGCTCCTACGTCATTAAGATGAAGTCCATCTTCGAGGAACAAGTCCCTCCTGCCGTAGAAACTGTTCCAAAAATTCGCATAATGCACTCCTTCCTGTTGGCAAAGAGACTTTAGGTTATTGTTAAATAGGTCGCCTTGCTGTAGAAATCGTTACGTTGGATAATTCGAGGAAGTATACCTGTTATGACAATCTTATTAGTTTCCGCCTTTAGTCGCTCTATAAGTCCCTGTACCTAGCCAGCAGTTCTTCCAATCTAGAATTTAAAACGTTATTAGTACGACATGAATAACATACGTTGTGTCCTCGGCGGTACCGTCTGTAAATGGTCAACACTATTAGTTATATCCTCCACCCTTGCCACCAGGGTAGCAGTAACGGCGCCTACGACGAGGATTTCTCCCACAGAATTCCTCGAGCTGCCTCGAACAATGGAATCGCCAACGAGTCGTATTTCCGGTTCATCAGCATCTTCGAAACCTAAAACAGAAAACTTATTGCTTGTTATTACTGGTAGACAAGTCTTTGCTTTTCGCAATGGGGCTCCATTTCGCACTCGAACGAAGGGTTGGGAACTAGGGGAAGAGAGAGGGCTATTAATACTTTATATTATTAGTAGAAACTGAGGCATGAGGGGTCGTAACTGGAGTCTCAAGGGAATCCAATTTTGCCGTCAGAAGCATCACGCTTTCTTGAAGCCTCACCCTGGCCTCCCTCTCACGGTCTAATTCGTTCCTCAGGACTTCCATGCTTGAGCACCACCTGCAAACTAATTGTTCATTATTATTAGCCATTGTAAACGCGTAAGCGGCAAATTTCCCTTCACAGCGACTGCAAGTACTTGACGGGGGTGCCATGCTTTTAATTAGTTAAGAAACAAAAAAAACAACACAAACGAGCGTTGGAAATTAATAAATTACAACGTAGGTCTACCGCGTGCTTATTGTGCCGTCACCTGCGAAAACCCGCAAAATTGTTCTTGAAACGCAGAAACAGGTTCTTGTGACACAATTTTATGCTAAATGAATATATAATTAAGCTACCGACGAAAGAAATGTTAAAGAAAAAGTATTAAATGAAACTTATCTGGTCACTGTTTACTGACTTAATCCTTTTTTTCCCACGGTAGGTGATCTTTTTGGAGGTCAGGTAGTGTGTGAAGGAAAAATGAACCTTAAGAAAACACGTTCTGATAGATTTGAAAAACAACAAAGGCAAACCAAGGGAATTTCAACCCTATGACTGCACGTTGTCTGATTGATTGAAAAACAAACAAGGAAGTAGCCTTGGTTTGATCAATAATATAGTACTGAATAACGTCAATAAATGAAATATATTCGTTAATGAATGATTAGTAGCACGAAGTAATTTAGTTAAGAATGCACGGAACACTTTTTTTTTTAAAACACTTCAACGAAAACCACTTATTCAATTGATAACACTCGACACTCGATAAAACACGTCTGTTCACAAGGAAAGACTGAGCAACATTGAACAAGCATCTCTTGTCGTGAACACGTTTTATTATTTATTTTCTTCATTATTTACTCTACTTTCTGCTCTCTATTGCATTTATCTTTACACTCTCTTTCCTCATTTCCACAATACTTTATAAATTCATGGTAGCCACGCCGAGACTATGAAAGCCGTTACAACACAAAGGGGAAGGGGGGGGGGGGTTCATTAACACTCTTTTAACGCTTGTTAACACTTTATTTAATTCCGAAAATGCTTTAAGTAATTTGAGGGGATGCGAGTAGGAAATTTTACTATAATATTTTACGTCGGAGAGAGGCACAAAACAAGTAATTTAATTTTAAGGTTACATGGCCCCAACTTCACGCTTATCGCGCTGCCGAATGACTGACTCTTTTTGGGGGTAGTCCGCTCTGTCGGCCTCTGTTCAGGATTGCCAACTCTTTCCATTTTAAACAATTACAATCTAACAAACATACTTTATCGTAATTTCACAATTATTAGTAAATTTATATTAAACATTATAATCTTAACTAAACAAAAATTAATATTCTTAACTAGGCATTACTACACTCTATAGAAGATTTCCAGATTGTGCATTATTACGTTTTGCTCCCATGCTATTCTCAGTTTTCCCACAATACTTTTCTCGGCTTTTCCCAACCCACCCCTTTACGCAATATTCCTCGTAACAACCATCTCTATAGAAGATTTCCAGAATGTGCATTATTATTTTTTGCGGCCCTACTAAATTGAGCCTCAATTTTTCGGACGTAAGTTGTTATAGGAATATATTCATTGCGGCCATACTAAATTGAGCCTCATTTTTTCGGATGCATTTCGTTATAGGAATATATTCATCAGAGTGGCACAGCTCAGTACCGCAGGAAACAAAATTAGCGCCGCTACTCTTCATTACTCTGACATTAAAGCACAGTAATATTCTATGACAAACATCAAATCTAAGATTTTTGTGCATTATCATGTTTTGCTGCCGTACTATTCTTTTTACTTCTCGCGTAGGAGGGTGATTAATTTGTATTTAATTACTGAATGTCTCTTGGGATGGTAGATAAATGGGTACCCTAGGTATCCTAGTGGTTAATGCGCTGGGGTGATGGTTGAAAGATCAGGCGTTGACATTTCAGCCGCTACAGCGATTCCACGTTAAACTGTAGGTCTAAGGCGGAGTGAAAAGTTTGACCCTCGTCAAAATGAACAATTCTGGGAAAAGGAAAACCGAATTAGCTATTATTATTACTAATGTAATTTACACAACGGTTAGGTTCCAGTTACAAAAATCTCTCTCACTGTATATTATATATATATATATATATATATATATATATATATATATATATACAGTACTGGCCAAATTATTAGGAATTTTTTAAAATTTCATTTTTTGGTATAAAATGTTAAATTAAACCAATTTTAAACGTTGAAAAGTTATTTATTTCTACACAAGAATACATGGTCATTATTTAGCAATAGTTTAGTACTTAGTTTGACCCACCTTAGCTGCCATAATGGCTGCGACACGCTTCGGCATGCCATGAATCAATTTTTTGCATAATTCTTTAGTCGAACGAAGCGTGTTTGTTCGTCAGTTTTCGTTTGGTTGTCGTGCGATGCGGGTGTGTTTCTCTTTCTTTTACGTGTCATTGTAACTACCGTTTAATTTAAATAGTGTATTTACCCAATTTCGGCAATTATTTGTTACAGTTTTTAAGTGAATTTGAAATGGGGCGAAAGAATGACTTGAGTCCACGGAAAATTGGGCAAATACAGGTTTTATTAGCTTCTTCTACATTTAAACAAAAGGAAATCGCTGCCAAACTCCATGTTTCACCACAGTCAGTACTTCGTATTAAGAAAAAAATGGTATTTGGAGAAAATGTAGGCCCCCAAAAGGGTTGGAAGATGCGGCAGAAAAAGGGTAACGACTCCAAGAACTGATAGACAGATTGCAATTTTGTCTCTTAGAAATAGAAGAGCTACTTGCAAAAACATTTCCAGTAGTCTAGCGGCTGATGGCATCAATATTAGTCGTAGAACAGTCAACAGGAGGCTTCTAACTGCCGGCTTCAAAGCCTACCGCCCAAGGAAGAAGCCCAGGCTCACTGAGGCTATGAAGAAGGCACGTTTTGCATGGGCAAAGGAACACATTAACTGGACTAGTGAGGATTGGGAACAGGTAAGAATAATATTTAACTGTTTAGTTGGGTATTTAACATTAAATAGAATGTTAATACAGTAAATACAGTATGCATAGAAGTGTATTTACAGTACGTGATAAAACTGCAGTAAAAATATCTGTAAAGCAGCAAGTCATACTGTACTTCGTTTTAGCTGTACTTCATACGCTATGCACTGACTCTTTCACAGGGCTTTCTTTGATTGCAGGTGGTGTTCTCCGATGAGTCAACGATTGCCGTGCTTGACGATCGTGTTCAAAGTGTAAGAAGGAGGCCTGGAAGAATTTTTGCCTGAGTGTCTGATGAAAACGGTGAAATTTCCACAAAAGATCATGGTTTGGGGAGCAATTTCTGTGCATGGAACTAGTCGTTTGAGCATTGTTGAGGGGAATATGAACCAAGTCAAGTATATAGAATACTAAGAGGACGTCTACTGCCTCAAATAAGGGAATGGTATGGTAATAGACGTTGGATTTTCAACAAGACTCAGCCCCATGCCACACGGCAAAGTCGGTTAAAAAATGGTGTCATGAAAATAGTGTTCGGTTGCTCCCATGGGCTGGAAATTCTCCAGACATGAACCCAATCGAAAGTTTATGGTGTATTTTAAAGGACGTAATCCATGAAACGCCGATAACAACAAAACACCAACTCATAGAGCGACTTATTCAAGTCTGGTTTCACTCTAAACGTATTAAGGAATTATGCAAAAAATTGATTCATGGCATGCCGAAGCGTGTCGCAGCCCTTAAGGCAGCTAAGGGGGGTCAAACTAAGTACTAAACTATTGCTAAATAATGACCATGTATTCTTGTGTAGAAATAAATAACTTTTCAACGTTTAAAATTGGTTTAATTTAACATTTTATACCAAAAAATGAAATTTTAAAAAAATTCCTAATAATTTGGCCAGTACTGTATATATAAGAATTTTAAATATTTTAAATGAGTCTAGAGTTTCATTGGTGCGTTTTATTTTCCACTAACTGTGTACACGAGATAAGTGTACGCATGGTGTGAATGAATTCTGTATTTTAATGAGTCTAGTTTCGTTGGTGTGTTTATTTTCCACTAACTGTGTACACGAGATAAGTGTACGGATGGTGTGAATGAATTCTGTATTTTAAATGAGTCTAGTTTCATTGGTGCGTTTTATTTCCCACAACTGTGTACACGGGATAAGTGTACGCATGGAATGAATTAACTCTGAAGCTGTTCTTTTTTCATTACACTTTTGCATAAAGCATCTTTCACAACAAATTTGGAAAGAGCTTCTGTAATAGTTGTCGGACACAATGTGGAAAGTGTACATGAAAGATCGGGAGTTACAAGGACAAGAAGTACCTCAATAAGTAATGCATCCCATGCAATTTCTGCCCGCCCGTGCTGCAGCTTAGTTCGGCTTCCACGTTAAACTGTAGGTCTAAGGCGGAGTGAAAGGTTTGACCCTGGTTAAAAAGAACAATTCGGGGGGATGCTAATCGAAGGTTACCAATAAAGTAGAACTTTTTATTGCATGAAGGATGGACAGGGTTAATAATGTAGTAAGTTTTAGGAAAAGTCGCATGTAAAGAAGCCAGTGTGTGTGTGTGGTCCTCATTTTCTCTGACAAAAATCTCTCTCTATGTATATATAGATATATAATTTATATATATATATATATATATATATATATAAGAATATTAAATTCAGTTTTACCTTCACTACCAAAACTAATTTTATTCAATTCTTTCCATTTTTTTATTCATTCAATTCAATAACTAAGAAGATGATACCATACAAATTAAGCGTAAAGACAAACAACGAAGTTAATAAAAACATTTATATGCATTGTAAGATTTCGCATGAAGCGAGTGGAGATGAAAGCGAGTATTTTGGTGAAAGTTTGGCCCACATTCCATTCTCGCCAGCTCGCGGTCAGCCTTTGCCTCGAGGGCTCACTTGCCTCCAATTTATACATTTTTCTTCCAGAGACGATTTGAAAGAAAGTAAATAGAACGGCGTTTAAATAATTAGTTTTTCTTATATATATATATATATATATATATAAATAAAAGGTGTGTAATGTTATTTTCTGATACAATTTGTTTTTCAATCGCAAGAAAGGATTGTCATAATTAAGTAGACAGAGTTAATATCGGGTTTCGTTTTAATAGTTAATTCTCTTTCTGTTTATTGATTTTCTTATATATATGGTAAGGAGAAAGTTCACTTGCTTTGGTAACTCGTGTGAATTAAAAAGTGTATTTTATTTTCAATATATTTAACGTTTTGACGATTATACGTTTCGTATATCTTATATTATTTTTTATTTTTAGTTTTTTTTATCGTCCCAATGTGTATTTCTTCGTCTGAATAAACAGAATGCTGTAATGGTGTTTTATTTATTTCAGATTAAATGTATTTCTTTTAATGTTAATTTTGTTTTAATAATTCTCTTAAAGGAGAAAGTTCGTTTGCTTTGCCAACTCATGTAAATAAAATAAATGGTGGTATCTAGCAACTCACCCTATTAATGTATACCTGAACAATTAAAATAAAAAGTGATATCTGGCAACTCAACCTTCCTCTATATAAGACCCGCTTGGCTTCGAAGCGGTCATAACGATGCGAACTTCTGCGGAATAAAGATCTCACTATCCTACCTTCTAAGGTTAAGACTTGGGTTAGGTTTCTCTTTGGGGGGTAAGGACATCCCACCTTCTCCCCCAAATCCCTCCTCCGTCTCTCCTTTCTCTTCCTCTCTTAGGTTAAGGCAACCCCTTTGGGGGAGGTCATCCTCCCTTCTCCCCCTGAAGCTCCCTCCCCTCTCCCCCTTGGCTCCTTCTAAGCCAACTGGCTGATTAGGAGCCTATAAGAGGACGGCGGGTCGGCTCGGCTGAAGTGTTAATATGCACTTGGTTCCTGCCAGGTGAACACCTCTCTTCCTTTCTCTCCTTCTCCTGTCTTTCTCTTGGGGAATAACGCCGCTTCCAAGTTTCATGACCCTTGTTGCACCTGCAACATTCCCTCTCCCCTTCATTGCATCCCCTCCCCCTTCATTGCATACCCCCTCCCCCTTTGCAACATTGACCATTATCTCTGCACTCTCCCATTTTGCGCCCATGCTACTGAGGGCGCGCATTGTCGTGTAACAGAATAACACTTTCCCGTTGCAAGGAAGTTCGAAGCGCAGCCGTCAGCAGGTAAAGTTATGCTAACACTGGATTGGAATACAGGAGGCCCTATCCTTGAACATTATCTAGAGCGTGGAACTACAGTAACAAGTGCATCGTATTCTGACATGCTTCGGAATGAGTTAAAGCAATCAATTCGCACAAAACAGAGAGGGAGATTGTCGGAAGGTGTTATTCTGTTACACGACAATGCGCGTCCTCATACCGCTGCACAGACAAAATGCCTTCAAGAACTTAAATTTGACGTTCTCGACCATCCAGCCTACAGTCCAGACCTGGCACCTTCGGATTTTTACCTGTTTGGACCACTAAAAGACGCTTTGAGAGGTCAGCAATTCCAAGGCGATGATGACCTGAAGGAGGCGGTGCATGACTGGCTACGCACACAGCCAAAAACATTCTTTTGTGATGGCATTAGGAAGCTTGTAGATCGCTGGACTAAGTTATTAGTGACATCAGCGCCGGATTTAGATTTGTGTGGGCCCTGTGCGAGGTCAAGCTGTGGGGGCCCTGTGCGGGGTCAAACTGTGGAAGCATGTTTGTTGTTTCCTTTTATTTACTAAAACAAAAACATCTCAAAAAACAATTTTATTGAAAAAAAAAAGAAATTTATTTACAGAAAGACTGCGTGATTTTCGGCAAGCAAAGTCACTGATGATGTTAGTAAACTCAATACTCAATCATGAAGCAGAGGTACATAAGCAACATGATTTCGACGTTCGGAAATGTAGACTTGAGGTTCTTGGTGATGATTTAGTCATGAATTCACCCAAAGAAGAGGCCATCAAAAAACTCCCAGAGGTCAACTAACAAAAAGGAATTGAAGCAATGTTATATTTGGTCAGAGAGTCATCGTCCGTTCTGACCATAAGCCGTTGAAGTGGCTTCTGAGGGAAGGACACTGACGTCGGGAGCATTCATCCGGGAGCTGTAGGGACTACAGAAATCCTACGGGACCTCTATTTCTGGCCAGGTATGGTTCAACAGGTACGACAAGTAGTCCAGACGTGCGACACGTGCGCACGAAACAAACAGACGCGGAAAGTGACTGTGGAACCAATGCCTTGTGTGCGAGGCCACAGTCCGTGGGAACTTCTGCACGTGGACTTAGTTGGTTCCCTTCCTCCGACCGGGAAAGGCAGCCATTATATCCTCACGTGTGTGACAGCTTCAGCAAGTTTACCATCCTGGCAGCAGTAAAGGACAAGACGGCCCGGGAGGTGGCGGACAAGTTCCATCGTTTGATACTGCGCAAACTGGGCGCCTCTTCAGCGGTAGTATCCGACCAAGGCAAGGAGTTCTGGAACTCTGCCTTGCAGGAGCTCTTCAGGGTTTGGGAAATACAACACCAACGGACCGCCGCATACCATCCCCAAAGCAACGGGAAGATCGAACGTCTGAATAAAGAGTTATGCATCAAACTCCGCATACTTTGTGAAGAAACTGAACGAGACTGGGATAAAATCCTCGACACCGTGGAATTGTCCCTGAACATCCGAGTGCACCGAGCCCCGGGGTATTCTCCATTCTTCTTGATGTACGGGCGAACCCCCAACGTACCTTCAAAACTATTTCGTATGCCACAGGAGGCGTGCGCGAGCCCGTACAACCCAGAGGAATACGCCGAAGACCGAAAGAGGAGTCTGAGCGAAATCTACCGCCGAGTGGAAGAGTTCATGCGGAGATACGAGAAGGCTAACGGAATCAAGGAATTGAAGCCGTTCGAAGAGAAGGTGCCCCATGGCTTGGTGTACATTGATTACCCACGACCGGGTAGAGGCAAGTTGGAGCCCCGGTACGAGGGTCCCTACATCATCATCGAACAGAAGACTCCAGTCACTTATCTCCTGCGTCACATGATCACTGGACATCAAATAGTGATCCATCGAGACCGTATCCGCCGCAGCATCGATGCCCCATGGGACGTCGAGCAACAAGGCGGGGCGGACGGCGCAGGGGATGAGATGGGGGAAGGGCCACCACCCCTCTTCTCTGGAGCTTCGCCCTCGACACCGGAGAAACATCAACAAGGAGAAGTGAACCGGAGTGCGCTTCTTGCCCGCTGGCAGGACCGAGTGGCGGAATGGGATCCGCCGGGCGCCTCCGAGCTACTTCCTCCCAGAGAGCTTCGCCCAGGGAACGGAGGAACATCGACCCGTGGAGGTGAACCGGAGTGCACCTCCTGCCCCCTGGCAGGACCGGGTGGCGGGCAGGAGCCGCCGGGTGCTTCCAAACTACCTCCTCGCGGGGACCTTGTGGGAACAGGGTCCCCCGGAGAAAGCAGACAGGCTGCTTTCCCAGGGCCACCGTTTGAGCGTCCGTATGCTCTTAGGCCCCGACCTCGAGTACACTACGAAGAAACCGACAACGATTAAAACTAAATGTGCCAGTGTTAGTGTCCCAATAAAGGGGACAAATAAAGTAAATAAAACGTAGTGAAATTTGTGAATCAAATGATGATACCCGACCCTAATTAAGAAAGTTTGCATCGGAGTGCAAAATTAAAGGAGGGGAGGGATGTTGTGACGGTCAATTTGTATGCAAAAATCTCATATCAAACTGTAAATAAAAAGGGTAGAAAGAAAGAGTGAAGTAATTTTGAAATCGATTTAATTTCGCGTGAAAATTTAAATCTTTTAAAATGAACACCGACCAAAGTAAAGAGTGCCGATGCCCTGAGTATAGCCAAAGGCTGAGTGTGTAATTCAAGAAGAGAACTTATTGTTTGAGTCTTGGGTAGATTTATGGTCGCGTTCAAAAGGGAAAATATAGCTTAACAAGGGTCCGTTTTCATTTTGAACCTTGTTAGGTGTCGGTTTTGTTTATTCGTGGTTTTGTCTGAGGTAAGCCCTCGAGCGAAATTTAAAAGTTTTGTTTTTAAATTTTCAAATTTTAAATTTAAATTTTCAAATTTTAATTTGAAAATTTCGTTAAGAAAGGCGGAGCGTAGAATTTAACGAAGTTGAGATTAGAGCCAATAGAAGATCAGTAATTTTTGTACGAATGATGTCATGTAATGAAATTGGTTTTGATAGGCCCTTCAGACACCAAAGGGAGGAGTTTTTGTAATTCTGACGTGGAACTTAGAGTTTAAAATCAGTTGTAGTCGTTCCTCCGAAAGTTAACAGTGGCTCAAGTAATTCTTTAGACTTGTGGTAAAATAAAAATTTCTAAATTGAATTAGAATTGTCACGATTGTACTTAAAGTTTGAATCGCCTTCGTTTACGCGAACTTGTGTATAAGAACTTAGTGTTAGCGACTGTAAAAGAGAATTTAGTCAGAATACCTTAATTTAGGTTAGTTTTGTGAATTTTCAATGAACCTAATTGTGTTACAGTTAAAAGTTAAAACTGTAAGTTTGTGACCTATTGTGCATGACCCATCAATAATTTTGTGAAGGAATCTAAATTATTTGGTGGACTCTTTTGGTTTTGGTTTGTTTTGTTCTGGAAATAAATCTGAGGGACTCGCGCAGAACTGTTGAGAATAACTTCTAAATTTTGTAAGTAATTCATTCTTTCCAATTCCTTTGTCGATTTCGATAATTTCATTTCGTGCCAAGTTTATTGTTACACGGAAAATAAAAAGCCCCTCTGTATAAATAATTTTGTAGACTAAAATACTTGTGAACCTTTTCGTTAAATTAATAACTGGATTTTATTGTAAGCAAAATTGATAATTATCAACGTCCGTAGCTCAGTGGTAACACAGTTTCTTTATAAGCGAAGTGAAGACATTGAGGTCAGGGGTTCGATTCCCTATGGTGATGGTAATAATAATAATAATAATAATGCAGGAGTTAGAGCAATGGGTCGCATTTGTCTGGTGCTGTGCCAGTTTCTGGCTCTTCTGATGAGGGTGTTACAGGGTGTTTAAAAAGAAACGCAACCCATTAGAGAATGCACATATGATTGTGACCTAACCCTTTTCTTTGTTTCGAGTTGCGTTTCTTTTTAAACACCCTGTATATGATAATAAATTTTATTGGCAGTAAAAAAAAAATATATATATATATATATATATACACACACACACATAATCCGAATGAACCTATACCCATTTCGTCGACAAGACTAAATCATCGACACTAAAAAACTAACTTAACCTGACCTAATAATAACTTGTCGATATGATGTCAATTCGATCAGATGTCATGAAGTCACACTGAATAATAGTCTGTAAAACATACAAGTTATGAGTGTAGAGCGCGTTCGTCGTACACAGTGTGTAAATATTTGACGCAGAGATAAAAATTTGAAAGAATTATACACAGGCAGATTAGTAATTAATAATATAAAGAACAATTTGTTTTTGAACCACCCATTTAATATATGTAAAAACTGTGCATAAATGTGTTTACAGTGCTTGTAATAGTATACCTAAATAACTCTGTTTTCTAATAATCAGAGAAAAAACTTACTTTTGAAGGGTAACAGAACTGTACAGCTGAAGTGAAATAAAAAAAAATTGTCATCTAAAACATCCACGCAAATGAACTGCGGCGCTTTCACACATGAACTAATGATAATGATAAGCTTTGTTGTCCAGTGCTAGTGTCTCCCAGAAAGTGATACAATGAGAAAACGAAACGGACATAAATCCCGTAACATAGTACAATATTCTTGAAGGTAATAAACGACAAGATAAATCAAACAATATAATACATTTAAAAACAAACAAACTAAAAATTATGATTAAAAGAGATAAAAATAAGATATGTACTGAAACAAAAAACAAAAAAGCGTGTCCACCTCTTACATCAATGCGAGAGAAGAGTACTTTGAACGGTATTATTATAGTATTACACCCGTCTAATGTCCAGCAATTATTATATGTTCATTAAGTAGATTTTTTCATTCTAAGACACTTTCCTTCTATAGCGTTTCCGTCGCAAATGCTTCGTTTTCGAGATATAAACATTTTTTTGGTGTGTATCTAGTGTGTGTTCGTACGTTCGTTTGTGTGTTCATACGTTCGTTTGTGTGTTCGTACGTTCGTTTGTGTGACCGTTACATGTCTGCCCAATCACTGCGCTCCATCCATTTCGAATTTGAATTACTTTGATACCGGAATGGAACACTCTTTCCACTCATTCAGAAGTACATTAGGCCTGGCTCTGTGATTTATAGTGATTCCTGGACTGCCTACAAGACTAAGTGATTTAGGTTACAAGCATTTTGTTATTAATCATTCTAAAAATTTTGTGGATAACGAAAATATCGAAATTCACACACAGAATATCGAAAGATTTTGGCGGGATTTAAAGGAATGAGTTAAGAAGCCAGGTATTCGGTCAAAATATCTATACCAATACCTGGCAAGGTATTTATTTATTTCTTCAGTTAAAGACAAGCGAAATCTACTCCAGGAAGAGCCTCAGCCTGCCCCTGCACGTGAATAAGGTAATTCCTGTTTTTCTTTTAGGTTAGGTTAGGTTAGGTCAATTTTGAAGGTGAAATTTGTTTTTCCTATGGTTTTTGATGTGTTTTGAACGAATCTCACCTTCAAAACCGTCGGAAATGACTCGTTTTCGATTGCCGGCCGGGGGGGGGGGGTTATCTCAAAAACGAGTCATTTCCGACGGTTTTGAAGGTCAGATTCGTTCAAAACACATCAAAAGCCATAGGAAAAACATAAATTTCACTTCCAAAGGGAGACGGGTGTAATACTATAAATTTACCCTTTGAACAAGTGCTGTGTTATAATTAATTCACTACACACTTTCTTTTTGAATACTTTTGAAAGTGAAGTGAATTACTTTATTTTACGATATTTACGCTATTTTACGCAGTCTCGTAACTTTTTTATAAAGAAAATATACACGTAAATGAGAAATAACTCGCCACACATTACTTTTTTGAACATCCAGAAAATTGAGCTCTCTTATATTTGTAAAGAAATAATTAACACTTACTGTATATATAACTAAATAATTAAAACGTAATTATTCTTGCTGCATTTTATTTGAAGCAGGGCGAGGTGTTAAATTACATTGGGACATTGACACTTTCAAGATAATTAAGTCTACTGTACAGGGTTTCTAGTAACGAGAGTCGCGATGTCGAGCAAACATTAGGGATTCTCATCTATTCAGTAACTAAGAAGGCAACTAGCAACAACAACAAAAAAAAAATCACGTCCTCATTAATTTTGAGTTAATTAGGAGTTTTTAGTTTTCTCCATGAGTTGCCTACGTAGGCATTTCGCTTCATCCAAGTCAAGGTAGGAAACTTCTAAATGTCTGCTGCTCGAAGATTTGTATTCTTCTCTGGCGTGTAAGCATCGTACATTGTCTACAGTACACATTTCTCCTGAAAGAATAATATAACTCAATATAGTCGGTAAAAAGAAGAACAACGGTACAAGGTTGTCTTGGACATTTTTCGGAAAAAAGTTCACCTAGAAACAATTTCTAGAGCATAAAAATTATTAAATGGTAATATTTTTTCTTTTCATATTTTCTTCTTTTTGATGACAGTAATAAAATTAAAAAAAAACCTCATTACCGATTAGTAAAACTTTTTGATCTTTAGAAATTTTCTAGACGAATTTTTTTCCGAAACTGTAACGTTGTGCCTATGGAGGAGTTGAGAGGATCTTCAAAGTAGTCGGAAGAATTTTCTTATTTTACTGTGGTTTGTTGTAATGATATTTAGTTCACGTGATTTTCGTTAATTCTTTACCATAAAAACGATAATGTACAGTCGACCACAGAAATCTTCTCCCCGGCAATCCTGCATGTATTACGAAAGAACCAAAGGGTCCATATTTCCGCGTACAACTGTATGTACTCCCTATAATGTCATGCCATAACATGGTATAGTAGACTTCACATTTAGGTAAAAAAAAATACAGAAATTTTATAGAAGGAAATTCATTTATAGTTTACGGAAGACGACAATGCTGCTTGCCTTTTTCAATAATGAATAGTTCCGCCAGAATTCCCCCATAGTCCAGGCAATCTAGAGCAAAAATAGCTTCAACCTGGGCAAAATTGCTTCAGAAGCTTTCTAAACTGTTTCCAGCTCAGGAACCATTGCAGAATAACATATCCAAAATCCGACAAAATTGGACCCCGGGAACACCCCAAAAATGAAATTCAAAATGCGGACTGGCAGTTTCCTACGAAATACAATAAATTTTAATTTCGCTTTGTAGAGAGAGTTATGACGTTTTTCTTGATCAGTAAAATGTTTTAAAACACATTTTCGTTTCTAAATTAACCTATATGACACTAAAAATTGTATTAGGCGGCTAGTATTAAACTATGACGTCACGTAATGTAAATAAAATATACTGTATGGAGTGTATGTGAGAATGGACATTGCTACATCTTTATAAACTTATATTATATACAACTCTTTAATTCCTACTACCCACTATCAAATCTGCGTATTTGTGCGTCATTTTCTTTAAAACTGTTATTATGTACTCCTTTTAAATACTGCAACACAGTTTATTAATTTGTGTTTTCTGTTTCAGACTGACTCGGTGTACGGCTGACTCGGTGTGCGTCCGCCTTCAAGAATGCAGACCCCTGAAGAATTGTGTGTAATTTGTAAGGAGAAATTGGACAGCGGACAGGAAGTGGTTCACATCTCGCAAAAAGGAGCAGATGGTATAAATGCATCCAGCCGCAGCCGTGAAAGCGATGTTGTTGCAACAGCTGGAATAAGTGTTCACGTTGTATGTAGGAAAAGGTTTACGGATAAAAAGACCATTGAAATAAAGAAGCGACAGACCGCAGCCGAGGCAATACCAAGGAAAAGTGCTCGTTTTCATGAATACGCATTTTCCAGTGCTACTCACTGTTTGTTTTGTGATACCTTTGTGGACTTTTTTTCCAAACACAAACCAAAATCAGAGCATGTCAAAATAAGAACTACAGAGTTCTCCGAAACCATAAAAAGGTGCTGTGAAAGCCGCTGCGATGAATGGTCGTTTAATGTAAAAGGCCGTCTGGAGTATTATCTTCGTGATCTTCCTGCTGCAGATTGTGTCTACCATCACACCTGCAGCGTAAATTTTCGAAGTGGAAAAAACATTCCTCGCGCATACTCCTCCGACGATCATGATTCGAAGAAAGGGAGACCAACTAATGAAGAGCAACACCAAGCATTCCTTCAGAACTGTGCTTACCTGGAAGAGAATGATGATGAACAACTGTTGATTGGAGACCTAATTTCAAAAATGGAGGAATATCTTCAAGGAAGTCAGAGCTCTGTCTACGAACGCAGGCACATGAAGAGAAAGCTTTTAGAACGTTACGGAGACAAGATCATAATATCAGGTGAAAGTGGGAAGGCAGATGTAGTAACACTACGAGAGACAGCTAATGAAATTCTTATAGATTATCACAAAAAGTCGAAAGAATGTGATACAGATATAGAGCTACAGAAGATTTACCTAGTAGAAGCTGCTGCAAAAATAATCAGAAGTAATATCAAGTCTGTCGACTCGCCTAGAAAAGATGTGCAGTCCTTCTAGCAGCAGATAACGTCGATCATGATGTCTGCACTTTGGATGGGAAGAATACCTTTCATGGAATGGGTATGATTGCCGCAATAACTCCGAAGATCAAGATCCACCCTTCTATTCACAGGCGTAATGTTGGTGACAATGACATTAAGAAGATTGCAACCGTTGACATTAGGGAATATAGACACGCGAGAAGCATGTTGAGGGACATCTCATTCCGCGAACTTCCAGTACCCACTGCCACCATAAGTCGACTTAGTCTTCTCTGGCAGATATCTTCAGCAGAAAGATCAGGTCCAAGTTGGTCCGGAACAATGCAGGCAATTCACGGTGGATTAAGTGTCTCACATCCAGGTGTGGCGTCAATCACGTTCCTTCCCATCATAGATATGTCGCCAACTGACATGACCTGCATATTTTCGACATTACTATATTTGAGCAAGATAGCACGCGATCAAAAAGTCCCATGCATTATTACCTTTGATCAGCCTTTGTTCTGGAAAGCTTCCCAAATCATCAATGAACAGAGAGACCTGCAGGACATGGTTTTAATGCTGGGATCATTTCACACTCTGATGAATCTTTTGGGAGCAGTCGGTACTCTTATGAATGGTTCAGGATTGTCTGAAGTACTTCAAGAAATATACGGACCAAATGCCGTGCAACACATGATGTCTGGAAAAGCTGTTTCAAGAGCGATACGTGGTCATATGATAGTAGATGCAGCTCTTAGTACCTTACTAGTCGCAGACGTTTTCCCTCGTAATGAAGATGGAACTCCTCATGACCTCCATAAGGAAGCTTGTGACCTGCTCGACGATGTTATGACCGCCAAACAATCAGTTGAGGATGTGGAATCTTCGAATGCATTGTCTCAGATTGCTACCACTTTGGATGCGAAGAAAACTGACCTACAATCTACTTCGCAAACAAGTCAACTCTGGTTGGAATATCAGCGAATGATCAACATTGCACGTTCCTTGATAACAGCAGACAGAACCGGCTCGTGGGATTTGCACTTGCAAGCTATGCTGGAGACCATCCCCATAATTGCAGCAGCCGGACATCACAATTACCTGAAATCGATATACCTGTACCTGCAGAAAATGTTAAGTTTGCCTTCTGAAAATCCAGCCGTTAACAAAATGTTCCAGGAAGGTAAGTTTGTGGTAAGAAGAAGCGACAGATTATGGGCCGGACTCGGCACAGACCTGGTGATAGAACAAGTACTAATGCGTTCCCTGAAAAGCAGAGGCGGACTGACACGCGGAAGTGGATTTACAGACATCCAAAGGACAACGTGGCTCTTTTCTATGCCTCTGTGTTCCACTTATAACTTAGCAATGCAGGAATACACCAGAGTTTTGTTGGAAAGTAGTGAACAGCACAAGGAAATGAGGGGAAGTAGACAAATCAGGGACAGTAATGACATGAAGAAAGTACTTGAACGTCTGGAATCCTTATCCCCATTCCATTCTACCTCGGGTCTCTGCAACATTGTAACAGGGCTAACTGCTGATCCTGGAGTTAACGTTCATCAATTGCATTCAATCGGTACGAACATTGTCGTAAAAATGATTGGGAAACAAGCCTTTACATATTCTGCCAAAAGATCTGACAAAGTGAAAACACTAGGATCTGCTTTTGCCGTTGTGATCACTGATGCTTCAGATATAGAAGTAGATCCTGCACTACTGTTTCAGAGAATGATGACTGTTGCCACTGGCGGAGACATGAATCTTGAAGATGTCATGTGTTACGAACTGCGTGCATATCCTCCTGCATTGTTCGAATCACGAAGTATCTTGAGGAAACCCGATAAGTCTCAGCTAGCTCATGCAATAATCAAATACACTGACACTTTACGCATGGAAGAAGTTCAAGAAATTCAGTGCACAGACCAGTACGTATTGGATGGTGGATCTCTACTACATCGTGTTTCCTGGCGTCAAGATGAAACATATGACAGCATCGCCAACTCATATGCCGATTTCACTCTGAAAACATATGGAAAAGCAATCATTGGTTTTGATGGCTACAGCAGCTCTCCTACGATCAAGGACATGACCCACAGAAGACGCAGCACCAAGACAAGCAGAAATGTGAATCTCAGTCCAAGCATGAAGTTTGTTGGCTAGAATGAACACTTCTTGGCTAATGAAAACAACAAGCAAGCATTTATTTCCCTCGTAGGTGAGATGTTGAAGAAGCACGGGTGTACTGTTCACAACGCAGATGGGGATGCTGATGTGGACATCGTTCGTGCAGCAGTTTCCTCATCAGAAAATGCAACTACAACAGTAATAGGGGAAGACACCGACTTGCTGATTCTCCTTCTGTACCATGCCAAGGACAGTGGTTTCAAGTTGTACTATCGCAGCGATATAAGACGGGGACCATCTCCTAATCCTGTGTATGATATTCTCAGCATTCAATCATTGTTAGGCAATGACATCTGCAAGTATCTCCTGTTTGTGCATGCTTTCACGGGCTGTGATAGCACATCCAGAATTTTTTCGATCGGTAAAGCCAAAGCATGCGACACACTGATGAAGGTGGCTGAACTCCGTTCAGTTGCAAATACATTCTGTTCTGATTGTTGCCAACACTCTGACATTGAAGCCGCTGGAAGAAAGGCAATGCTTCTGTTGTATGGCTGCAAAACACTTGAATCCACTAACGCACTACGTCATCGAATGTTAGTTGAAAAGGTAGCTACAGCTAAATCTTTTGTTACACCCGAACGTTTGCCACCTACCGATGCGTCCACAAAGTACCACAGCTTTCGCACATACTTTCAAATACTAATCTGGAAGTCTACAGAAGAGAAGATCGATGCAGAACAGTGGGGCTGCTATGTAAAGAATAATTCCTACTACCCTACAGCCTGCGACAAGCCACCAGCTCCAAATTATCTACTCAACATGATCCGCTGCTCCTGCAAGACGAAATGTGCTACTTCAAGATGTGGATGCAAGCGTAATGGAATGCCCTGTTCAGCCGCTTGTGGCGAGTGCCAAATCAGTGGTTGCGATAACAACCCAAGTACCGGTAATCTATCCGATGATAGTGATGAAGAGGATTAATTTCTGTATGTTTGTGACCAGGTATCACTTCTTCTGTAATGAACATAACTTGAAACTGGGAAAAAAATAATTGTTGTATTATTGATTATAAAAATCTGTAAAAAGCTATATAACATTATATTTGCGTAATAACTGGTTGTGTTGTATATTGTTGAATTATTTAAAACATTACAACTGAAAGAAAAAGCATCAAATGTATCTCTATAAATAAAAGTGTAAATTATATATTTTTTTTCGTAGGAAACATCCAGTCCGCCATTTTGAATTTCATTTTTCGGGGTGTTCCCGGGGTCCAATTTTGTCGGATTTTGGATATGTTATTCGGCAATGGTTCCTGAGCTGGAAACAGTTTAGAAAGCTTCTGAAGCAATTTTGCCCAGGTCTAACTACAATTGCCTGACTAAACCTCTCTCACTCTCTCTCCACTTTTAACAAGTTGCTAATTAGTGATTTATATTTCAAATAATTACATTTCACATATGTTAATTTCGTACAATTTTAATTAGTTAATTATACTCTATAAAACTTAATTACATTTCTTATTAAAAAACAGCACCTCATCTCTCGTAGGAAAAGGTTCAGGGGTAAATGAACTTATGGGACACCCTGTATAGAGTAAGTAATAGTTATAGTCCCAGGTATACCTCGGGAACTATTTTTAGAGGTAGACCTGATGCGCAATGGGACAAGCCTGGCAGTGGTTTGCTACCATTTAAGACGTTTCTCATTATTCAAATTTGTTCAAACTTGTCGTTCAATATATTATTACCGTTGCAATCTTCGTTTATATCCTTATAAAAGATGTAAAATAAAAATATCAAAATAAGTCCCTCCTTTAATAATTCCTTTTTTTTTTTGTAATGTTTCACAATTCACATGTGATAAAATCACAAATAAAACCATTCAAAGTTTTGCAGTCATTTACGCAACATTTAAATGAAGGAGTTAACAAATAAAGATAATTTGTAGAGCCTAAATTATAATAAGCGACGGCAAAGCAATCATAATTAGTTGAACGCAAGTACGAGTATAGCAGTTTCACTTATTATTGCAAACAGAAACTTTGGTTTTTAAAGAGCCGTCACACGGAAATTCGTCAGATTTCAACAGTACAATTTTTACAGAAGGAACTAAGTCTATCAAATTCAAAGCAAAATAGGACAGCAATTTTAGATGGTTCTCAGTTTTATATTCTCGAAAAAAATGGATGGGATTTTATAGTTATACACTGCCTAATTCTATTAAAGCCCAATTAGATCATTTCAAAGGTGGAGAAATTCTAAGATATCTGATTCGTACAATTGGGTTATAACGTGAACCAATCGCGAGTAAACCTATCATGGGTCATGACCCACAATCATTCACTCTTCATTAAGGATTCAGATAAGAGCTTTTAATATTCGCCAGCTCAAAACACTGGTGTAGAGTTCGTCTTTCTCTGATAGGAGCTTTTAATGTTTACATCTCAAATCACAGATGTGGCATGCATCTTTCTCGGGCGTATGAACAAGGACTTTGCGTGCGAAATAAAATTGTGAGTATACGTGCGTTGAGTGCATCTGTGCACGCAAGTTTTTTATACTTAACGTTGAAGAAAACAACAGAAAATGATAAAATTATTGCATATTTTTTATTCCCATATCAACCTAGTCTGTGTGTATCATATATATATATATATATATATATATATATATATATATATATATATATATATATATATATATATATATATATATATACATATATATATATATATATATATACATACACACATTCATAGTTCAAGTAGAAGTATGAAGAGTTAAGCATCGTTTTATACAGAGCACCATTCCGCCCATACGCCCAGGGTACGAGGAGCTCGCAGCAGCATTGCCAAGCAAATAGGGAGTCAAAATACTGACGAGGCTTTCGTGCGTGGTTCACCACCACTGAAAGCAACAATGCTCCGTGTTATTCTAGTCCAAAGAACATCCATATCCGTATTCAGTTTCTTGCAATTTTCGTTAGTTTGTATTGCAGACACCCCCCCCCCCCCCCCCATCATTACCAGTCCTGGTGCATGATTCTTATACATTTAAACAGCGAACAATTTATAACATCCAAACAGTATATCTTTCAGAGTATAATTACTCCAAGCAGAAACTGAGCCGACGCGTTGTTTGTTTTGGTAAATGAGATATTCCTGTCAGCGCAGAAGCTATACTATCTCTAAAGATGTTAACGCTATAGCCCATTTAGACGACCTTGCACGATTAAATTTAGTAAATACGGCTTAAGTTTTGTAAAGTGAAAAAAGATCTGACAAAATAGTCATGGTTTTAATTGTGCAACATAGTGAATTATTTAGTATATTCATTGTCCTAATATACATTTAATATTACCATAACTATATTGTCTATACTCTATACATTTATATTTAATATTATCGTAACTAATATTATCTGTAACTAATAATAGTAGTCTAAATAGAAACTTTGCATTTATATTTACTGTTTGATATTTTAATATAAACATTATACAAGGTGTCCCATAAGTCCGGCATCATAGGAAAAATAATAAAAAAAGGCAAAACAAAAGCTTTTATTTACAGAACGTGCTCAATATGTCCACCATTGTTTTCAATACACAAATTCAGACATGATACCCAGTCAGCAAGCACGCGGTGAATGATGTCAGGAGTAATGGTGTTACATGCCCCAATAATGCGCTGTCGCAAATGTTCAACACTCCTAATTTTCTCTGCGTATACCAGCGCTTTCAAGTGGCCCCAGAGATAAAAATCTAGTGGCATGAGATCCGGGCTTCTAGCTGGCCATTCCACAGGCCCTCGACGTCCTATCCAATGACCAGGGAATTGTTGGTACAGGTATTCCCTTACTTGGGTGCTGTAATGTGCAGGAGCGCCGTCTTGCTGGAACCATGTTGGGAAATTTCCTTCTTCGTACCAGGATAGCAGTCGCTGTATCATCGTCAGTGGACCTCCTTGAAGGTCCACTGCGTGGTTTATCTTCTATGGATCCTGTTTCCTTAAACTTTGCAACAAGTCTGCTAACACAACTCTGTGTTATTGGCTCGCGGTCTGGATGCAGTCTGTTAAATTCAGCAGATTTCCTATGAGTAGAATTATCTGGATTCGTTCTTCCTTGCTCACAGACATTATGGCCTGTAGAAAGAGAAAAATATGAATTATGGTTTGTAGAAATAGAAAAATATGAATTTCTCCATGATGCCGGACTTATGGGACACCCTGTATAACTAAAGCATTGCATATCTTTCACTGGAACTGGTCGACACTGTTAAGGTAGCGAGTATCAAAAGTCAATCGCAACTATGCACCTAAATAAAATTAATAAAGTTCACGAAATTCAAACTCAAATCACATCACACTACAACACACATTTGTATCTTGCAACAACAACTATGCATATTTATTAGAAATTGCAGGAGATTTGCAAAATGTCAGTCTCTTTATGTCGTTGAACGCCACTAATACCCTCCTGGGGGAGGGGGGGGTTCTGATCCCCCACCTGTGGCTACGCTAATATATATATATATATATATATATATCTCTCTCTCTCGTGCGTTAAAAAGAAACGCAGTCCGAAACATGAAGAAAAGGGTTAGGTTACAAAATATATACAGTACATTCTCCAATGGATTGCGTTTCTTTTTGACCACCATATATATATATATATATATATATATATATGTGTGTGTGTGTGTATATAATATATCAGAAGAGCCAGAAACTGGCACAGCGCTCAGTCCAGACAAATGCAATATATATATATATATATATATATATATATATATAATATATATATATATATATATTTTTTTTTTTTTGTTTCAAAGAATGACCGCTCATGGCCACCAAAAGAAAGGGGATAGCAGAGCGAACACAGAACGAAGAGTATGGAACAATTAACGGAAATGAACAATAGACGGGGGGGGAGGAGGAGGAGGTGGGGGAAAAGCAAAAAGATCATAGTGGGGTCACAGCCGGTAAAGAAGTCGGGAGCGAAAGAGGAAGGAGAACAACCCGGTTATCGAAAAGTAGGAACCTTCAGACAGAAGAGCGCCAAGCCTATCACAAAGCCCAACGTTCTCCAAAAAGGGGAAAATACTCTGCGCGCAGCGCAGAGTAAAGCGGACACTCCACCAGAAGGTGGGCAACTGTAAGGAGGACGTCACAATTGGGACATTGTGGCACCCGATCCCCGGCCATCAAATAGCCATGGGTCAGGTGGGTGTGGCCAATACGGAGGCGGGCCAGAGCCACCTTATGGCGCGACCGATGGAAGGAAGAGGCCCAACATCCCAACTTAGGTTTAATCTTGCAAAGTTGTTGTCCGTAGCGCCATCCCAGCGACTCTGCCACCGGGAGCGCAAAAACCTACGAAGCCAGGGATATAATCAGAAAAAGGGAGGGGACACAGGTGAAACCTGCAGTCGGCACGCGGAACGGGCAGCTCGATCGGCAGCCTCATTCCAGCCACGTTAACATGTGCTGGGACCCAGCAAAATACCACCTCCTTGCCACCGAAAGCGACAAGAGTATGGTACAATAGCTGGATTCGTCGGACCAGCGGGTGGACAGAGTCAAAACACTCCAGGCCATCCAGGGCACTGCGGGAATCCGAATGGATGACGAACGACCCATCCGGATGCTCCCGCACCACCTCCAGAGCGCTCAGAATGGCATAGAGCTCCGCCGTAAAAAACGGAAGCCTCATCAGGGAGACGGGTACATCGGGGAGCAAGGACAGACGACTGGGGAACAGCCGCGGATCCAACGCCCCCCGACGACCTCGAACCATCCGTGAAGATCGCAACACATGCAGAGTGACACGCTGTATGCTGAAGAAAAGAGACCGAAGCAAGGCAAAGTCCGACTCGGTTTGCGAACGGGGCGCAACGCCCTACAGCACGCAACAGGGGTGCTCTCCCAAGGTGCAACACCACTGAAAGAGACCGGTATAACGGATGGAGGGGGAGTGCCCATACCATCGAGGAGGGAGGTCACCGTGTCGTGAAATACCAACCCCCATCCCGGCAGAACGCCCTCTCAACCACCTGGAACAGAGGAGAGGTGGGAAGACGGAGGATCCGGAGATAGTGTTTAGCAACGAGGAACGACCTCCGATCCTCCAAGGGAGGGATGTCGCACTCCACCTGCCAGACTATCAACCGGAGAGGAGCGGAAGGCGCCAGATGACATGCGCAGTCCTCTAGAGAGGACCGGATCCAGTATCCGAAGGGCCGTGCGGGAGGCGGAGCCATACACCACACTCCCATAGTCTAATTTGGACTGTACCAGGGACACGTACAAACGGAGGAGCGTCCGCCTATCCGCGCCCCATGTAGTATGCGACAGATGCCCCAGCAAATCCAGGGTACGTCTCGCGGACTCGCGCAGCCGGCGAAGGTGGGGAACCCAGCTCAAACGGCTGTCGAAAACCATACCCAAGAAGAGTACTGATGAACGAGGGCCAGAGGCTGACCCCCGAGTGTAAGGTTAAAGGCCGGGATGGCGCCGGATCCCCGTCTCCTCGACGGAAGGAAGGCCACACACGAAGTCTTCGGGGAAGACAACGTAAGGCCCACCGACGACGCCCAGCGTTCAACCCGATTGACCGCGAGTTGGACTTGCCTCTCCACGAGGGGGGGACTCGTCCCCGCGGCATAGACAGCCAGATCATCTGCATAGATGGAACAGCGCACCGAGGGCGGAAGAGCTCCCGGTAGCGCAGACATAACTAGGTTGAAGCAGGAGACGCTCAACACACACCCTGGGGCACCCCCTCCTCCTGAACATACAGGGCAGATAGGGCCGCCCCATTACGGACGCGGAAAGTGCGACGGCAGAGGAAGTTGCGAAGAAACGTGGGCAAAAAGCCCACAAAACCAAGAGACTTCAAACGGTCCATGACAACTCCCCGACGGGTCGTGTCATAGGCCTTTTGGACGTCAAAAAAGACGGCCAGAACAAGATTCCGGCGGGAAAATGCCTCCCGTACATCATGGCCAAGGAGGAGAAGGGGGTCCAGAGTACCCCGAAATCGACGAAAACCATACTGGGTCGGGGGGCATAACCCAAGCGACTCCAGTGTAAAGGAAAGTCGGACGGCCACCATCTTTTCGAGGAGCTTGCATAAGCAGCTCGTCAAAGCAATAGGCCGATAGCTCGCCACCTCCGCCGGATCCTTCCCCGGCTTAGGTATCGGGACCACAATCGCCTCCCTCCAACGGGAAGGGAACGACCCCTCAACCCACATCCGGTTGAAAAGATCCAGCAAGAAGTGCAGGGCCATCGGGTGCAGATTCCAAAGAAAGTCATACGGAATGTCATCAGGGCCAGGGCGGAAGAACGACGGGTTGCCAAGGCAGCCCGAAGTTCCCGCATCGGAAAGAGATGGTTATAGGGCTCGTTCCCAGGGGGCGGGAACGTGACCTCCGATAAAGGGCGATCCGCAGCTGAAGGCGAACGGGAAACCGCAGCAAAAGCACCGGCCAGCCGATCAGCCACAGCAGCAGGATCCGAAAGGAAGCCGTCCCCGTCCCGAAGGACAGGGCGACTAGCAGGGACCGGCTCCCCTCGATACTACGTACCTTCCGCCACACAGCAGCAGAAGGGGTAGATGAGGAGATGCCGGACACAAAAGCACGCCAAGAGGCCCGACGGGCCAACTTGAGAGTCCGGCGGGCGAAAGCCTTCGCCCGCCGCATCTCAATCAAGTGGCCCGCGCGCCGGGTGCGGTGGAAGCGGCGCGTTGCCCTCTTCCTCTCGCACACCGCCTGGTGACATGCTGGAGTCCACCACGGGACGCTACGAGTCCGCGGGTTACCGGAAGATCGAGGAATACAGTTCCGCGACGCCCATCACCACCCGCTCGAAGAACTCCAAGCTCTCATCCACAGAGCCAAAGCTCAACACCGAACGGACAATGACGGAACGAGCTCTGAAAGATGGCCAGTCAGCCCGCGCAAGGCACCACCTCGGTCGAGACGAAACGCCCGGCTGCGGACCGACCGGCTCAAGACAGACTGGGTAATGATCACTGCCATAAGAGTCCCCCAACACCTTCCACGAAAAATCGAGTAAGGCATCGAGGGACACCAAGGAGAGATCAATACAGGTAAATGAACCCGTGGGTTCGTGGAAGTAAGTAGGTTCACCGGAATTGAGACACGCAAAGGAAAGTTCCTCCATTAAGGAGAGTAAAATACCAGCAACATTAGTCGACCGAACATCTCCCCAAGCCGGGTCGCGACTGTTAAAGTCCCCGAGGAGGAGAAACGGTCGGGTAGTTGCAGCACCAACTCGCGAACCGCGTCGCGAGAAGGAGGGTCATGAGGAGGAATATAAACCGAGCAGGCAGTGTACTGGCGATCTAAAAAGAGCCGCACAGCCACAGCCTGCAAGGAAGTGCGAAGAGGCACACCACGCGATGGTAACGAATGATGCACGTAAATCGCCGCACCCCGCCGGCGTGTGCGCTCATCCGGGGTGCAAGGGAAACCAACATAGCCAGAGAGACGAGGGAGTCCCCGCGCAGCCAGGATAGTCTCCTGGAGACAAACACAGGAAGGCCGCTCGCTCTCCAGCAGGGAGGCAAGGTTCTCCCAGTTAGCTAAAAGCCCCCTACAGTTCCAATGCAAGATGGAACTGTAAGGGGAAGCGGCATTATAAGAGGCAGAGAAAACAGCGAAATAGCCACGGACCAAGCTGAGCAGCAAACTCAACGGTCCGTAACCAGGGACGGAATCGGTTTCCCCGACTCACCCAGAACTGGGGGGGTAGGGGCCACCGACTCCGCATCTGCTGCACCCGTAGTAGACGAGAAGTGGAGAGTAGAACAGGGAGGTCAGAGGGGGGCTCTCCCGGCGGGGGAGAGACGACGAGTCGGGCCCAGCCGAAACCCCCAACTCCCCACAGAGGGGGACCGGGGGGAACCAGCTGTTCGAGGGCTCGTCAAACCAGACAAGCACTGACGGGGGGGAGAGGAAAGGTCGACCACAGTGGGAGAGGTAGATCCAGGGAGAGACCCGACCACTCTCAGCAGGAGCCGGAGAGAGAGAGACTCCATGAAGGAGGGCCAGGCCCCTCTCGACCGGGTCTATCATGGGAACAGAGTCAGTAATCGAGGGTGTCATGGGGCGGTGTACCTCGACCGACACCCGGACACTGGTCGGGGCACCGGGAGGTGACCCCACCAGCGCTCCGTATAGGGGGGGGGGAAGTCCCGAGCGGATCAGGAACAGCGCGCCGCTTCCCCTCCGGTGAAGACGGGAAGAAGGGGAAGCAAGGCGAGCAGCATCAGGATCGGGTCGGAAGGACTCCGACCACGGCGACGCTTCCTCCTCTCCTTCGGGGCATCCCCCTCCCCACCCGAGAGACGAGTAGGCAAGGATCCAGACCCCAAGGCCGGAGGGGGAGAAGGGGCACTTGTAGGCAGGGAATCAGATGGGATGTCAGAAAGTGAGGCAGAGGAACAAGAAGGACCCGCGGCGCCAGGAGGACCACCAACCCCCGGGACTTCCAGGGGGGGCACCACTCCAGTAGACGCCGGGGTAGCACGGGAGGGGCCCGAGGACCCGCCAGGGCCAAGAGCCGCAGCGTAGGACAACCCCCGCCGCGGCTCCCGGTCACGGATCTTATCGCGCGCCTCCCGCGCACTAAGGAATTCGGTAGTCCTTAAGGACCGCACCTCAAATTCAAACTTGAAAACGGGACAGTCCCGGAAGAGGAAGGGTGGGCCCCCGAACAGTTCGAGCACCGCGGGGGCTTCGTGCACGGGGTAGGGTGCGCAGGCCCACCGCAGCGGACACATAGCTTACCCTCACGGCGGCACGCAGAGCTAACATGGCCGAACCGGTTGCAGCCAAAGCAGCGAACCGGGTCAGGCACATATGGTCGCACCGAAAACTCACACGACCGGCGATCACCCATGCCCCAGAACACCTGGGCCGGAGGCACAAGGGAGTCAAAGGTCAGGAGCAGACGAGCGGACGGGGTAAGAGCACCATCCCGGCGCGACGAAAAGCGGAAGACCTTCGTTACCCCCTGGGGGGCAAGATCCTGCAACTCGCCAACCGGGATTGACAGCAGACGGGAAGCGAAAATGGTGCCTTGACAGCTATTCAATTGCGGATGGGGAGTCACAGAAACTCTGCAACCCAAGACATCCTGCAACTGTAGAAGGGACCCAGTCACCCCGAAGAACGGGACTTCAAAAGAAGAGACCCATCCCTCAGAGGGCGGATATCATAACGACAGGGAACCCCTATCGTCTTAAGGCGCTGAAACACCCGTTCCGAGTTGCCCGGAAGGGAGCCAGCGGAAGGGCGGAGAACAAGGAACCTGTCCACGGACAGAAATTGACAGCAGAGACAGGTCCATGTGTAACGGTAACCGAGAGTGGGCGAGAGAACAAGGGCCGCGAAGACCCCGCCCTACGGCCACCACGAGTCCGGCCACGAGAGCCAGACACCGCAGAGGACGAGAGGGGGCCATACGGCTTGAGGTCAATCCAGCGGAGGCAGAGGCCGCTGAACGACCAGAAGTAGTAGTCTGATCCAAATCCAAGGGCGGGCCAGAGTCGTCAACAAGAGGGGAGTGAAGTTTAGTAATAGAACCCATAAACAGTATTTTTACAAAAAACGGCAGCCTCGGACCCAAGGCGATGCACCAGCCGCCGCTGCATCCTTCAAAGCGCAGGCCCAACGTCCCGGGTAGCCCGCCCCCCAACCTAACTGTCGTTTTAAAAACAGCAGATTGGCACTACGGAGATTTGTCCGTTAAGGGCCAAGCAAAGACCCAATCCAGACGCAGCAGCGGTCCGGGCGCCCAACCGTCCCCGGAGCACGGCTCAGCCACGGAGCGATGCCCCCCGGCGGGTGCACCGATGACCCCAAGACTGCAAATACAAACAGAGGGGGGGGGGATACTACGATTGACAGAGGCACAGGACCGAGTCAAGACAAAGAAATTCCGGGAGAAACGGAAAAAAGGGGGAAAAAAAAAAAAAAAAAAAAAAAACGCAACTAGGTAACTCTTCGCCCACACCCGCGAGGAGTTGAGGAAACCTCAACAACCCACGAGGTGTACGAGCCCCCTCGGCCCGGCAAGCCGGAGTACCTAATCGAGGGGGTATATAATATATATATATATATATATATATTCATAGTTCAAGTAGAAATATGAAGAGTTAAACATCTTTTTACACAGAGCACCATTCCGCCCATACCCCCATTTCAGGGTACGAGGAGCTCGCAGCAGCATTGCCAAGCAAATAGGGAATCAAAGTACTGACGAGGCTTTCGTGCGTGATTCACCATCACTGAAAGCAACAATGCTCCGTGTTATTCTAGTCCAAAGAACATCCATATCCGTATTCATTTTCTTGCAATTTTCGTTAGTTTGTATTGCAGACACCCCAGTCACTACCAGTCCTGGTGCATGATTTTTAGGAGCAAGATGCACCGCAATTTTGGGTTTCCTCCTCAAGGCAGCACAAATTACTTGTATCATTTCGCACTATCTTAGGCTTGCTCTACACAAACTGAACCAAAAACCACAAGTATCCGCAAACGCAAACTTTCCGTATACAGACCTGTATTTTGTTATATATATATATATATATATATATATATATATATATATATATAGAGAGAGAGAGGCTCGGTACTGAAAAATTGTATTTGTAAATTCAAACTGAATAGAATTTAAAGACCTAGTCTTATGGTAGAAATAACCTGAAACAAAAACAAAAAACCATAAAATTGGGAAAATCTTTTAATACCTTACCTTTTCCTTGTTTTGCAGTCACGATTTCAATATTTCTTCAGTATATTTTAAAGCTTTTATAATCCAGTTTAGTCCTTCCGTCCTCATTCCTGCAAGTACCATTGAGTTTTTCCCACCACTATTCCAGTTATTACCTCTACTATCATAAACATTATTATTATTATTAGTAATATTAACACAGTCACTATTCTTTTTATTATTTACTAGCGGAGCGGCCCGGCGTTGCCAGGTGGATGTTGAACGCTATATACAGGGTGAACCAAAAGTAGGTGGACAGTAGGTTGAATAGGGTTTGTGTTATATTATGTTATAACTATGGTGTTCATTATAACTATGGTGTTTGTGTTATATTATATTAAATATTATAACTAAATTTATTTAAATTTAAATTTTTTCTTTTCAGATAGTTCAGAGAACCCATAATGGCAATAATCTAAATACTGATGCCAGAAAATGGGTGTTAAAAGAGTATTGGAAATCTCAAAATACTGAAACTGTTAGAACAAAATGGGTTGAAACATTTGGTACTCAAGCCCCAAAGAGACAAACCATTTACCGCATTCGTGACAAATTTGATGCCACTGGCTCAATTCTTAATGCCCCAAGAACTGGTCGACCCAAAACAGTTTGCACAGAGGACATAAGCAACTTGTTGCCGAAGCATTTGTTCACAGTCCCAGAAAGTCCACCAGAAGAGCCTCAGCAAACTGGACATTTCACAAACCTTATTATACGAATTCTGAAATCTATTGGGTTGAAAGCTTATCGTCCACGGCTAATTCATGGCTTATTGGAGGATGACCCAGACAGGCGGCTGCAATTTAGTGAGATCATGCTGAACGAAAATTGAAGGAAATCCAATAATTTTAGATAACATTGTGTGGACCGATGAGGCTTCTTTCAAATTATCAGGTCATGTTAACCGACATAATTGTGTTTACTGGTATAGTGAGAACATGCATTTAACATTAGAGCAGCAACTAAACCAGCCTGGTGTCATTGTTTGGGGTGGTATTTCAAGTTCTGGTGTTTTAGGACCAATTTTTGTTGATGGAACAGTCACAGGTGATAAGTATCTCGAAATTCTAATGAATGAAGTTGTTCCACACTTACAACAACAGCCTAATTCACATGACCTCTATTTCCAACAAGATGGGGCCCTCCACATTATTCAAGAGCAGTCCGTGAGTATCTTGATGAAACATTTCCCGAGAAATGGATCGGCCGAAGAGGTCCAATTGAATGGCCTGCACGTTCACCTGACTTTACCCCAATGGATTTTTTCTTTTGGGGAGTACTCAAGGACAAAGTTTATAGTCGAAAACCACGAAGTGTTGGTGATTTGAAAAATTACATCAGAGATGCACTTCAAGAAATTAATGCACAAAGAAACTTGTGCAAAAATGTTTGTCGAAGTGTGAAAGGTAGACTTCAAAGCTGGTAAATTGTGATGGACAGCAATTTGAGCACCTGCGTTGATAAAATTTTCAGTGCTTTTGTATTGTATTGGTATAAGTTAATTTTTTTTTTATTTTGTATTATAGTATACAAAAAATTAAATATAATTGTATATGTATTCTCAAAATAAACGTTATCATTTACTGTCCACCTACTCAAATAAACGTTATCATTTACTGTCCACCTACTCAAAATAAACGTTATCATTTACTGTCCACCTACTTTTGGTTCACTCGACATATATATAGTATATATATACAGTGGCGGTTCCTCATATGGGCAATATGGGCAGCCGCACAGGGCGGCATTTGTGGAGGGGCGGCATGAGCGCCTGCAAAAAAAATAAAAATAAAAATAAGAATAAATAAATAAAGAAATAAATAAAAATAAAAAATAAAATAAAATAAATAATAAAAGATCAATAAATATATTTTTATTAATAAAAAACCATCTATTGCATTTTCCATAAACCTTCCCATAAAAGACCTAAACAATGCAAAATGCTTCCAGAATATATTGGGAATAAAGGCCCATACTTTAACATATGTAATGTTATTTTTCTGGGTTTGGTTAAATAGTGAAATGTATATTATTTATTACAGAACGAATCCTCACACTAAGCCACTAAGGTCTGTCAAATAACCGCAAATGGATAAGAAGAGGTCAAAGCTATCAGGTGCTCAGTTTAGAAAAAAGAGGAAAGAAGAAGAGGAGAAACGAGCAAAAGATAAAGGTATAGAGCTATGTCATCTACTCTTCACTGCTATATTGCACTGCTATTTTGTGATAGCCTTCTGAGTCATTTGAAGTGTACTATTATGTATATAATTAGCCATTAACCAAGGAGGTTGTATTATTCATTTGTTTCCTATTCTAAAAGTTTAATAAATTGTGCTTAATAACATGTTAAATTAATTGTACTAGCCTATTCATGCATTGGTCTGTTATGTTCTATTTTACTATGCAGGGGCACTTTTGAAATATTTTGGAACACCCTCTGCCACTAGCCAGGATGAGAAGCCGTCTACTTCTGCCATTATTGAGGCTGAGGAGCCATCTACCTCCTCAGCCTCACATATGTCTCCACAAATGCAGTCTGATCCTGAGGATGAAGACCCATTTGCTTCTACTTTCCCCGGCAGGACTCTTCAGGTGAGTTTGTGTGCACATATGTCTGTGAGTGTGTGCGTGTGTGTGTATGTGTATGTGTGTGTGTGCATCCCTGCAAAGCATTTTGCAAACAGTTATAAATTATAATGTTATTATCACTGGGTCTGGGTTACTGGGTATGTGTGGTGTTTCACCACCATAATTCCATAACACCACCACCATAACAAAGTGCTGTGAATAATGTGTTATCTAACTTAGGTGTTTATACTAATGAGTAATGCTCTTGTTCTTTCTATTAGAAATGCCTGGAGCAGAATCGCCTCCTGAGGATGAGTCTCTGTCCACCGACCCTGCTAACTGGCCTTCAGTTCTGACTGAGAGAATTCGGACACAACTGGTTTCCAGGGGACCAAGTCAAGTACCATCTGACTTTGTATTCCCTAGAAACGACAGTGACGGAAGAAGTTTCCACCATCAATACTTCAGGAAGTCATTGGTTAGGGGGAAAATATAACCAGAAGTTGGTTGGTCTATTCCTTAAAAAACAACAGCCTTTTCTGTTTCTGTTGTACATTATTTTCCAAGAGGAAAATAAATTTAACAAGTTTGGGACTCTCGGACTGGAAGCATGCAAGCTCATTGCTCACATCACATGACAACAGTTCAGAACACCTAAATTCTATGAAAATCTGGAAAGAACTGGCAGTGAGGATGAGAAAGGGGGAGACCATTGACAAGCAGGAGATGGCACTTCTGGAGGCTGAGAAGTTGAGATGGAGAGCGGTGCTGACACGTCTCACTGCTATTGTGCATTCTCTGGCAGTTAGGAATTTGGCACTAAGGGGACATACAGAAAAATTGTTCTCACCATCAAATGGCAATTTTCTGAAAGAAGTTGAACTGATGGCACAATTTGATCCTATAATGCAAGAGCACATTAACCGTGTCCAAAAAGGGACCTCCAGTCACACCAGCTACCTCGGCACCACATACAAAACGAACTCATTGATTTGTCGAGCAGCAAGACCATTTCAGCAATGGTGAGCGACATCAAACAATCAAAGTTTTTTTCAATAATTCTAGATTGCACTCCAGATATCAGCCACACTGAACAGTTGTCAGTTGTGATTCGGGTTGTGTCACTGGAGGGGAAGCCCCATATAAAGGAACATTTCATGGGGTTTTTGGAGGCAGAGGAGTCCACTGGTCAACATTTGGCATCTCTGATTCTGAAGAGACTGGAGGAGCTAAAAGTTCCTTTCATGGACTGTACTGTAGAGGACAATCATACGACAACGGTGCCAACATGAGGGGAAAAAACAAGGGTGTTCAATCCAGGCTCCTAGAAATTAATCCCAGAGCTCTGTTTGTTCCATGTGGGGCTCATTCTCTGAATTTGCTTGTGGCCGATGCTGCTAAGGGATCTATTGATGCCACAAGTTACTTTGGCATCTTGCAGAAGCTTTACAACTTGTTTTCAGCCTCCACACAACGATGGGACATTTTGAAAAAACATGTGAACATCACATTGAAGATGTGGTCTGATACAAGGTGGGAAAGCAAGATCAAGAGTGTGGAGCCCCTGAGATATCAGGCAGCTGCAGTGAGAGATGCACTGATCGAGGTGAGGGACCACACCAAAGACTCTGTAATAAAGGTCGAGGCTCAATCTCTGTCAGAGGAGGTTGGGTCATACCGCTTCGCCATTTGTTCAGTGGTGTGGCATGACCTGTTGTGCCAAATTCAGCATGTGAGCAAGCAGATGCAGTCTCCTAGCATGCACGTTGATGTTGCAGTAAATCTCCTAAAAAAAACAGAGAGAGGTCTCCGCAATTACAGGGCAACAGGTTTTGTGGCTGCACAAATGGCAGCCACAGATATCTGTGAACAAATGAATGTGGAGGCTGTGTTAAAACAAAAACGGCTGAGGTCCACAAAGCGGCACTTCTCCTATGAAGCATCTGATGAGCCCTTGATTGATGCTTTGAAGAAGCTGGAGGTGACATTTTTCAATGCAGTGGTTGATGCTGCAACATCAGCCATTCAGGAAAGATTTTCCACGTTGGAAATTGTGGGAGAGAAGTTTGGAGTGCTGACACATTTCCAAAATCTCACATTTGAGGAGCTGACAGAACAATGTGTGAACCTTAGTACTACACTACACTTTAAGGGACAATCTGACTTGGATGGCAGAGAGCTTGCACAGGAGCTGAAGAACTGCCTGACTTGCCATCAAAGACCATATCCTTGCTTGAACTGCTGACATTTATCCATGAAAGGGAGCTCTCTGAAATATATCCAAATTTGTGGACTGCTCTCAGAATGGTCTTACTCTTCCAGTCACTGTTGCTGAAGCAGAGAGGAGCTTTTCAAAGCTGAAGCTCATCAAATCCTACCTGAGGTCAACTATGTCACAGGAACGCCTTACCGGTCTGGCCATCATCAGTATAAATCATACAATTGCTGAGCAGATTTCATATGATGATTTAATTCATGACTTTGCATCAAGGAAGGTAAGAAGAGTCAGGCTTTAGATGGCAGTTGTGCTGTGGTGCAATTTATTTTGTTTCTTGTTCAAAATGTAGCATAATAATTACCCTCTCTTAAGTGTCTTATTCTATTTATGTGATAGAGCATTTGTACAATTTAGAAATTTGATTCTCTAGTTTATTTATGGCAGTTGTGCAATTTAATTTGTATTTTTCCTGTTCATAGTATCATAATTACATTCTCTTAAGTGAGTTATTCTATTACGTGATGAAGGATTTGTAAAATTCAGAAATTTGAGTCTTTGTTTTGGTTCTGAAGTTCCAACAATTAGTCCAATAAAAAGTTATTTTGTGAAAGAGTTATGTCTGTCCTTTATTTTGGGGGATTCGAATGTGTGTGTGTTGGCGAACAGGGGGGGGGGCGCTGAAGGTGAGGTTCGCCAGGGCGTCATGTAAGCTAGGACCGCCACTGTATATATATATATATATATATATATATATATATATAGTGCACCTGGGTCTTGAATGCCCTAGGGCCTAGGTTAATTGAATGCTCGGTTAGGTCAACTGTACGCCCTTGACGATTGGTTAGGTTAAGTCGTGATATGAGCCCGGCTCATAATAAGTTCCAAACTTCACTATTTCGAAAACAAACTTTTACTGGCTTGGGAACCAATTATTTAAGTTTATGTTTTATAAATATAAAATTAGTGCTATAGTAACATTATTAACAAGAAGTTACCGTATTTGTCCGGATTACTTTTCGTTAAACGAAGAATTTAAATTTTAAGACAGTACTTTATTAACAATTACTACCCTTCTAATCTATTTGATAACCAATTAAAGAAATTTTTAAATAACACTTTTAATACTAAACTCCCCATAACTACAGTACAAAAAGAAACCAGATATATTAAATTACCTTTTTATGGTTATTTATCATTGCGTATTCGAGGTGAATTGTCCAAACTGCTCAAGTCTAGTTATCCCCAAATAAATTTTAGATTCCCCTTCGTCAACCCACTTAAATTATCAATTTTTAAAGTTCAAAGATGAATTCCCCAAAACTGTATGCCCCAATGTTGTTTACAAATACACGTGCGACAGCTGTAAGGCTGCGTATATTGGCAGCACTCAACTCCAACTGGAGGTGCGCCTTTCTCAACATTTGGGCTTGTCAGTCGGTACCAACCGTCCCCTCAGTAGCCCTCCACAATCCGCAATTAGAAACCATAGTAATGAAAACAACCATCCCCTTCACAAAACTCAGTTTGAAATTTTAACTAGATCCAATAACCTCACAGAACTCCGAATTTTAGAATCTTTGTACATCTATAGAAACAAACCCTCCATTAACAATAATAGTTCATCCTACAAATTACAGCTCTTTTAACTAACCAACCGATTCTCATAGACATATACTTTCTAATCCTCTGACCATCCAGTTTTCTCTTAGGCTTTGTCAAGTATGGAGGTTGATGTAAACATTGTGTATTTACCTATTGAGGTAATTTAATTTAATTTTAATTTTTGTAGTGATGAAATTTTAATGATTTTAATTTTGTATTGATGCAATTTTCATTTTGTTTTAAAGTTTTAATTTTAATGGTTTTAATATTGTATCGATGTAATTTTCACTTTTTACTTTTGTTTTAAGGTTTTAAGACTTAATTCACTGATGATGACAAAAGATTTGTCGAAACGTCTGAAGTACAAAAAAAATAAATAAATGAAAATGTTTGCCGTTGTGTTGGTCCTTCTGTTCATATAATATATTATATATATATAATCCTCAAAGTTTAATGGTGTTGCTAGTTGATCGGACACCTGTATGTCGAGTTTTATTCATCGTAAAAAAATATTTTTTGTACAATACTCGAACCTATAAATGTGAATTGTACAGAAAATGTGTCATACCTTTGGCTCGCGACCTTCCCACGAATGTGCTTCATTTTTTTCACCTAAAATGTTAAAGAATTCACAATTACATGAATGCAATAGTTAAATCTAAAAGGTACCCCGTGGAACAGAGGTAGCATTAAATAGAAGCTAAATGGAGGTTCGTTTTCAGAGAAAAAAAAAGGACGCCTTGGCTAGAATTCCACGACCGAAATGTATAAACCGAATTCTATGCTTTTATTCAAAGAACGAGCGCTTTTTTACCCCCACCAAATGCTGTAAATGCTGTAATTTAATTACTTTTTAAAAGTAATTTTTGCAACACTGGTGTATATATATATATATATTATATATATATATTATGTAGCGACCCTTGTTTCGGATCCTACGTGAAGTTGTTGGTCCCTTCCATCATGTGACCTTGGAGGCTACCCCCATCATTACATTACAATATATCCAAACATACTTATATAAAAAAATATATTATTTATGTACAATACAATAGACACCAAAACCTCTAAAACCTTTTTTAAATCTTTTCTTTATCCATATCTGTGCTTTATCTTACTCACAATAAAATTATTCGCCATTAGGTAACGATTCTAAAACAGAGACAAGAAGGTGAGACCCATCTCTTCTAATAAATATTTGTTGTCAACAAATTTTCGTTTGCTACTATTCATATGAAATCTTTAATGTATTAATTATTTTCGAGAAGTACGTAATAAATGTCATTTAAGTTTTATAAATTGTCTTAAGCCATCACCAAGCAGATATTTACCATATAATAGAAATTTCACAATCTGTTTCCATAGCAACAGACTTATTCTACTTGGAACACATGATCAATCGCTTCATATATTGCTTTGTGTTACGACAGTAGCTGAAAGAGTTGCCTGTTGCTTTATTTTATGAAAGTAGATATAGGCATTATCACAAAGTTTGTGTTCGAAAATAAATTGTACTTTTCTTTCACAAGTTTTCAGGAATGAGTATATTCAGTTAGGACTTACTGAGGTACGGACTTTCCCAGTGTTTAAGTAAATTTTATAGCCTGGAAATTTTTGTAAGAAAAGCCGACTCATTTGTGAGAGAGGTAAGGAAAGTCTGTCATTACTTGTTACGTAGATCCTGATCGGTACTAGCCTATACACGGAGATATTTAAGTTGGGCCTATGTAAATTTGTTATTACTACGTCACGATAAAACTTACTTAATGGTCTAATAGTGTTAGAGTACTTGTAAGATAACGTTATTAATTTTAAGAAGTGGAGCTTAACATAATTAAATTAAGGAAACAAGTTTTGGGCCTATTTTTCTGAGTTATTCCCAGAATTTTTAAGCTTAGTAGCCTATCTTTCAACGAAGTGAATTTATCGCCACTATATATATATATATATATATATATATATATATATATGAGGTCATGTACTTTACATGTTTTACCAAATTTGTTGTCGGGGAAAAACTACTATATAGCAGTAATACCTTCCAGCATAGGCCGAAGAAGGTACAGTGATAGGCTGTGATAAAAAGTTTCGGATCACCTGAAGATCCGTCACCCCAGCCTTTTTTAGTTAGCTTTATAAGGCTAACTAACGAAAATATTATGACCTAACCACTTGTTAGATCAACTGTACACCCTTGACGATTGGTTAGGCTAGGCTAGGCTAGGCTAGGTTAGGTTGTGATATTTTCGTTAATTAGCTTATAAAGCTAACTAAAAAAAGCTGGGGTGACGGATCTTCAGGTGATCCAAAGTTTCTATTATGGACTTGTTGCTTCATTCTGTAATTGAATCTACAAGTTGTTAACCGCGGTTTCAGCTAAGCTAGGGGCCCCCAAACATAATTTAACAGTTTTAGTTTGTATATCGCAAAGATATATAAAGCTTTTATAAATACAAAAAAAAACAAAGGTTAATGTGTTTTAAATGACATAGGCTGGACCTGTAAATCAAAATAACTTTTGATGACGTAGTTTTAGTCGCTTTATTCAAATTTCACTCATTTTTTGTGCAAATTCATATTAATGGTGAAAATTATGGTACTAATAATATATAAAATACTCATTTTTGGTTTGAAGAGTATAGTTTTGGCTTATTTTTCGCTACTCTGCGACTTAGTTGTTGGTTTCTGTTCTGGATATTTTTTTTTCTAATTGGATTCAGTTTAGTGGTGGTTGATAGAATTATGACGTGCCGTTCGTGTGGTTTCGACTTAGAGAATTTGATTCATGTTCCCGAGATGAAGACAAAGCACTGGATGTTTTTATCAATTACGGCGTTATTCTCTCATCCTTAACTTGCCCGAAATGTGAGAGAGAGTGCCTAATACGAAAAGATCAAGATATTTAGGTGAAATAACCAATATTAACCTGTTAGGTTAACTGTACGTCCTTGATGATTGGTTAAGTCGTGATATTTTCGTTAGTTTAAACGAAAATGACGAGAGCAAACTTTTCTGGTTAATTTTGAAGTGTTTTGCACGTTTCCTGTGGTAATGCGTCGTTTAAGAGATCTCGTAACATGAACATGTTAGGTTATGCTTTATTGTATAAAATGTAGTAAAAAATGGATCAATCCCAGAATAGGCACCTGAAATAATTTTTAGGTGCTTAATCTGGGATTGAGGAGAAAAAAATATAAACAGTTTTTAGAGATATAATTTCATTGTTTTTATCAATATTTGAAAAAATCAACTCTAACCTAACCTAACCAATTTATGTGGCAAGATAGATTTGCTTCAGATGGATTCAGAAACATTCGGGCTCATATTGCAGGAATTTATAATATCTAAAATTTTTCTTTATTCATTAAACCACTTTAAACCTTTTATAACTTTGCCTTTATTAAATTTGTAATAAACTTTGTATAAACAATAAATTTTGTAATCAGGTTTTTTTTATTTAATTCCTTGCAAGGTGCCTATTCTGGGATTGAGGTTGAACGCAGGTGCTTCATCTGGGATTGAGGTACATCAGGTGCCTATTCTGGGATTGACTCTAAAAAATAAATTTCAAGTGTATTTTGGTGTGCTTTGTTCGAATATGACCCTCATTTCTTGTGCAAATGAACAGAAATACAGTGTCATTGCGTGGCCCAAACATTATTTCTGTTCATTTGCACAAGAAATGAAGGTTATATTTGAACAGAGCACACCAAAATACACTAGAAAAATGTATTTTTTACTTGAACTTCGAGCCGTCATTTGCGACATACCGTAATTACCAAAACAAAAACGCATGTTTATTTGCATTTTAAATAAAGAAAACGATTTAAATTTAAATAAATTCAAATGATCCCAAATTAAAGGCAGGTTCAACGTATTCGTGATTTATAAGAAAATGAACATTGATTATTTAAATACTTAGCAATGTTCAAAAGCATACGAATTACATACATTATTTGGTTTTTCGATTTGCTATCTGTCCCGTTCGAGGTTCATAGCCTACTTTCAGTAAGGCCTTCAAGGCTTTAAAATCAAAGGAAAGTCATGTAGGCCATAACGATTGCCACCTGTAAAATCTTTTCCTTTATAGCACCCCAAATTTCTTCTTCTCGGTTAGTAAGTAACAGTTTTGATAGACAACAACTGGTTAGGTTAAGTCGTAATATTTTCGTTAAAACTAACGAAAATATCACAACTTAACCAATCGTCAAGGGCGTACAGTTGACTTAACCGTACATAAAAGAACACAGCAAAACAATAGGGGTGCGATGAAAGAAAAGATCGTAAAATTTTTCCACAATAATACTGTATATATTTAAGATCGTAAGTTTACGGAACAATAGCCAGATGGTTTACTAAATTATGGGGCTGGGTTTTGTTTAGCAACATTAAAAACCAATACAGTAGTTGTACATTGTAAATATTTCGATATTGACGCGCGCACACACACACACACACACACCACACACACACACAAGGTTGTGATAAAAAAGTATAAGGTTCCTACTCAGAAGTACCTCTGGCAGAGATGACTGTCAGCCATATTCTTAGCACCGTTGATTTCATTAATCATCATTCCATGCCTCTTTTAAGACTTTCCACAGGACAGTAGTTGATTTGATATTTTTCCGTTATCCCCCGCCGCAAATGAAACTATTGGTTAGGTTGTCGTGATATTTTCGTTAAAACTAACTAAAATATTACGACGACAACCTAACCAATCGTCTAATATATATAATATATATGTAGACAATTATAATGAGAAATGGAAAGTTTGTATTACTTACAGAAAAAGGCACAGGTGGAGGTCGAAGTTTTCATGATTCTGGTACGGCATTGTATTCATGCTTAATCATATTTTTAGGAAGAATGGATCTTTTTCAACAATTCATCATTGTTTGATATTGCATCGATAAATTCTGTGCAGGAGTTTGCCATATTAAATTTAATGGTAAGAATAGCCTTTAATGTGTGTACTTTTAGTCGCGTTTTTTCTGTGGTCCACATTTTATTCAGCAGCGAAAATATTCTTTCTGTAGCAACATTCGTCCCGGTAAGCGTAGAGCAAATTCTACCATTTTTTTCAAATTTTGACGGGGCACACGCAGTTTTCCAAAATTCTCAAATATCTCAACCCATCTAAGATCCGTTGAAATTTTCGATTCACCCCATTTCATAACTTGGGAGTCTCATACATACTGCCTTACGCGAGAAATTTCATCAAAAAGATCGGTTTCCGATATTCCATGATTTTCTCCAAATTTAGAAGTAATGTATTCTAATGATCCTTCAACTTCCTGCCAGGATATAACGTTATTAAGGTTAACCCACTTGAAGGTTTTCATTTCTGAAAACTGGCATGACCACTTTTCTAAATACTGCACACAGTTACTGTAAAAACTTTTTACGTGGGAAGTAAACCAATTTCTTTTTATGCTTCCATCTTCTAAGATTGTGATATCTTTTCTTATAGCGATAGGAACATAATTTGCCTCAAGACGTTCGTTGTGTTTTGTTTTAAGCATCTCAATATGCTCTGAAACTTCCATAATAGTAATGTTATTCCCTTCAATACTTTTACATTGCGTTAAACGTTGATGCCTGACTATGGAGAAACTTCAACCACAATTCAGAGCTATTATCCTGGAAAAACGGTTCAATTATTCTTGGACACTTCTCAAGCGATTAAAAAAAAAAAAAAAAAAAAATTATAGGACTTTAAAGGACTTAACAATTTTAGAATCCTTTCAATTGCCGACATTAAAGCAAGCCACCTAGTTTTACTGTATCCCAAAAGACTAATATTCTACATCAGCATTTTCACAAAGTTCTTTCAAAGACACTACTCTTACTGTAGAAATGGCTGTTGATTTTTATGACAATATTCTCTGTTTATTGGCAAAAGATCTGCTGCATTCTGAATGGTATTATGGACTATATGTGCTGCACAACCAACACCAATAATAGTTTGTTCCAGATTATTATTCAGCTTTGTGAAGACATTGTTAGAACCCTTTCGCGCAACGCCACCAAAATTAGTATTTGCATTATCAGCGCAATATGCAACTAATTTTTTAGACAATTTGTTTTTTTTTCCATAATGCCTTAGCACAGAATTACTATTAAGTTCTGAGCTTTTCCCAGGCAAAGATAAAAATATAAGATTTTGATTTTCACACCACCTTTTGAATCAAAATAACGAATGGCATAGGAAATAGTTTTACATCTTTGTGGTTAGATGCGTCAGAAAGCAGTTGCAAAGTTTACAGTTTGTAATTCTTTTGCAAGCTCTTGTGATACCTGTGGTGCTAATACGGTCTTTCTAATAGCTCAGATTTTGTCTTTGCTCATGAAATTTTTTTTCTCAAATAAAGTTTTTATCAATTTAATGGTGCAGTCCATTGACTGGAAACTATGATTATCATTGAGATATAGTATGGAACGAAAATACAGCCTCTGCAATGGCTCTTTTTCTTCTTTCCCAAATTCTGTCTGATGGAAAAAACTAGTTAACTTTGAGGACGAGGAAGAAGCCTGTTGAGCTTATTCTTTTCAGAATTTATATGTCTAGAAATGTCACGTCTGTCTCCTGAAGTCACAGAAAAGTTTCCAAGACACTGTTCACAAACACAGATCCATCCGGTTTGGAATTTTTTTATATACGGGAAATCTTTTGTTAGTTTATCCGTCAATTTGCACTCCCGCCGTTTTTTAGTTTGAGACATAATGAATTAATAGGCCTAACGCCCTAATCCTAATTAATCAATCTTCTGTCGTCTAATAAATGAAATTCCTGATTCCACTAATTCTAATTCCGAATAAACAAAAGTAATGAAAATAAATACTGATAATAATCACTCAGGGAGTCACAGCACAATTTTAAGTATACCGTCATACCCAGAAACGCGCGCCAACTGCAAACAGGCGACAATTCCATATGGTGATTTTTTCGCCCCCTGGTGACAACAGTTTCATTAGACTTCTAATCTGCATTTGATTGGTTATGCTCTATGACGTCACACGACATTAGTCGGAGATATTAGATATGTCATACGAGTCGTCACGACTCACACATCCGACTAATTGAATGATGATTGGCTGATGATTATTATTTAATGCCGGAAATGCAGTCGGCGTGTCATTAATGTAATTTTTTTTATAAAGATGCAAAAAATACATTTTTAATCCTAGATGAAGATCTTTTTCAAAATGCTGTACGCCTTTCAATGCGGTACAGAATATGAAAATGCTGTACGTCTGGTCATATATATATATATATATATCAGACATGGGGTAATAGTAATAGGTAACGGTAATATTACAGGATTTTTCAAGTAATAGTAATAGATCATAATTTTTTGGCTGTAAATAGTAATAGAAGGCAAAGTAATAAATAATAGTCTTTTCTGACTGATCGAGGCCCGTGGTGTAGTGGATAGCATATCTGACCGGCAATCAGAAGATCCCAGGTTCGATTCCCGGGCGGTTACCTCATTTTTCATTTGTTCGTTATTTCTCTTCCTCGTGTGCAGAACGCTCCTCTATACTTAGTCGTTTCTATACATTAATATACTGCGTGGTCATTGCAGTTATATATATATATATATATAATATATATATATATATAAACGAAAATATCACGACTAAACCTAACTAGTCGTCAAGGACGATTGACACGGGTTTATTAAAATTGCGGTGGTATAACTGAAAAGTACCGTTGATTTTATTAGCAAGAATCAATTTTTTGTATTTTTTTTCATGTTGGAAAACTATTCTGGATATTTCGGGAAAGCCTTCGTGAAATTTTACGCTTGAAAGTTATTCTTAACCATATTAGCCGAAGGGATTTCAAAATCATGACAAAGTTTGAACCTTTGCATTTTTAGTGTAAATGTGTGCTTATATAACATCACAAAATTATATCAGTGTATCCCGATTATAAATATACGTTTTTGATGAAACTACATATGTAGTCATTAGGCTTATTAAATGGGGTAAAAATTAGGTGAAATTATCAAACTTAATATTTGTACATTTTTATTAAAATGTCTGTGATAAAGGAAAAACTATACATACAGGATCGTTATAATGAATAAAATTAAATAAAATCAGTGGCGCATTAATTCGTCACGCGTCTAACTAATTTCAGTTAAATGAATCAAAATAGGAACTGTTTAAAAAAAAATTATATAAAATTGTTACAAAATTAACATCTCTACTTCAAAAATACAGGGTGTCCCAAAAAAAACTATATACTCTTTATAGCATCATATATTCTATAATTAAAAAAAAACCAAACAATATATTGTTATAGCAATTGCCAATGAAAGGTAAATTAGTAATCTAAGTGATCGAAATGTTATAGCGAGTTGTTTGCATATAAAATTTAATTAACTACGCCAAGTGCTCAAAATGTTCTCCGGCGGCATGAATGCACTTTTGAATGCGTCGACTAACTGATTCGCAGACATGGACTAATGTGGATGCTGTGATGGTCCCGCACTTTTCCCTAATTGCATCCTTAAGGTGTTCGAGTGTTGCGGGTCTTGTACCATAAACTGCATCCTTCAGGTAGCCCCACAAGTAAAAATCAAGTGGAGTCAAGTCCGGTGAACGTGTGGAGGATAGTCAACGCTTCCTCTTCGTCCTATCCAACGGTTAGGCAACGTTTCATCGAGGTACCTTCTGACATCACAATGATAATGAGGGTGGGGGCTCCATCTTGTTGAAAGTAAAAGTCGTCGTTTCCAAACAACTTCCGAACTGCAGGTATAATTTCTGTCCGCAGCATGTCGAGATATGCGGCACCGGTAACTGTCCCATTAAAGAAAAATGGTCCAACCAAACCCCTGGATGATAAACCACACCATGCTGTTAATCCTGGTAAATTAACATGTTTATCCACATAAACGTGTGGATTATCAAGTGACCAGTACCTGCAGTTGTGTCGATTTACTGTGCCATTCAGCTTGAAGGTAGCTTCATCAGACCACACGATTTTGTTGTATTGAAAGTGCATTCATGCCGCCGGAGAACATTTTGAGCACTTGGCGTAGTTAGTTAAATTTTATATGCAAACAACTCGCTATAACATTTTGATCACTTAGATTACTAATTTACCTTTCATTGGCAATTGCTATAACAATATATTGTTTGGGTTTTTTTTAAATTATAAAATATATGATGCTATAAAGAGTATATAGTTTTTTTTGGGACACCCTATAGAGAAATGTGAACCTTTTGGAAGAAATTTGTTGCAAATAACAAAATTTACCAATTATATTTTTTTTTAAATATCTGACCAGAAATGTAGTCCCCCGGACTTGTGGAATACTATATTCCCTCTCCTGATTTCCTAGACTACTTTTCCAAGGTCAAGGTATTTTTTTAACCTTTTTCGGTACCTGTCAGAGGCTGGGAAAGAGAGGAAGGTGGGGACAGCGCCTTGTGCTTTTCTAGTTATCCATTTTTCTACTGCTAGAATAGTTAAAAAACCTCCCCGAGTGAACCGAAAGGTCTTTGAGCCCGTTTCTCTGTACATGTAATTAGACTTGTACTATAGCTTGAAAGATTTTTGTAGACTGTTTATCGGGATCGTGCATTTCTGTAAAAAGAAAAATCTTTCATCCGTTGGTGTTAATATTCCATTGTTGTGGATTGTGTGGTATAAATATTTATTTCATAGTTTAAAAATGCTCTCTACAAAATACGCATGGGCGGTATGCTTATTCCAGTACACCAGACATATATATATATATATTATATATATAGTAGGGTGGTCCACAAAATCGAAGTTGTTTATTTTTTGTGCTCAGTGTTTATTTGGTTCCTTTCCCCAAAAAACACTGCATACCAAGTTTTAGGTCATTGACTTTGTTTAGGGTATGCACAAGCTGACTAAGAAAAGCTCGCATTTGTTTGATCTCTTTCCCTATAGAATGACTCTTGTATTAGGAAAATGATACTCAAGTATTACATATCTATAAGTAAATTATTTAAGTGATTCATTTATTAATTAGAGGCAAACTAAACACACACAATGTTGATGAAACAGGAAAACAACTTCCCTGTCCTCACGATTAAGAGTTAGCCTTGCTTGCACTAGGAAACTGGCGTCGATGTGTAGCGACCACCCGCAGCAGATGCTGTTTGTTCTTCGTAATGGGAGAGTTATAATCCTGAATTAGCTTCACCCCTCTTTCAGCCACATCATTCACTACCAGCATATCTTGGAGGACTTCCTTGGCCTGGAGGAACTGCGGATCATCCTTCTATTGGGATGGATCTTTAGAGATGAATCCGGGGCCTAGTAGCGTGGTCTGGAAGAAGCGGTTGGTATTCTTGGATGCCAGCTTCTTCAGCGTCAATGACGGAATGTCCTCTTCCGGCACTTTAATTCTCTTCGGTGGATCTTTCTCTCCTCTTATCCTCATCGACTCCAGGATTCCTCTCTCCTCCATATTGGAAACTGCGTCAGTGAATAGAGCCAGAGCTACCAACTCCTCATTCAAATACCACAGATGTCGTTGGAATGTCGTTGCCAATGCCGCCCCAACTGCTCCATCCACTTTATTCCTGTATTCTTGAATTTTCTTAAGGAACGAGATATCGTTGCTCGGGGCTTCAAAGATTATGGGAGCCTTGAACTATGCTGGTCCGTAGACAAGAGCAACAAAGAGGGCATGGTTCGAATGGACTTCTATTCCTTGGGGGACACCTTAAACTGAGGTTGAAACATGAATATTTGGAGACAGTATATTGCCTTTGACATCCAGCGAGCATGGTGTATGGGGCCAGGCTGTCCAAATCGAATCCTTCGAGGTGGTGTCCCACCTAGGAAGACTACGCTAAGCTCCAGGAGTCGGCGGTAGTCGTCGCGGGGTTGCGTACACTTAAGAGCTTGGACACCATGGATCGTCCAGCGGTCCGGAGCTTCTCCTATTTCAACGGTTCCAAAAGAATTGGCAGGGTCAATCAAGCAAACTTCAAGACTGGAATGATGGACGACCACGTCAGTGCAGTTTTCAAAGAACCCTGAATGGATACAAGAAGCTTTCGACTACTACATTAGTAGGAGAACCCGTATGCGACATCGCAGTGACCACATCACTGCTGTGAAACAAGCTGTCTCATCTTCTGGCGCCAATACTGGAATTGTTGTTCAGTGGGACAGGGAACTCCTTCCATTCTTCACAGAAAATGACTACGTCGATCGTCTCCCAGTACTAATCTCTGGGAAGGATGTTTCGTCATCATCAGAGGAGAACATCCAACTCCTGGGTGTTCCGAAGCTCGCATATGGAACAGGAATGGCGCAAGCAGACGTCGTGGTTGAGGCCTTCAAGGATTGGAAGGTCGAAGACCGAGTCGTCGCCATGAGCTTTAATACGACTCCAAGCAATACGGGTCATAGTGGTGGAGCTTGCACTCTGATTCAAAGCTAATGGGAAGAAATTTACTCCACCTTGCTGGCAGACACCATATCTTGGAGGTCGTTCCCAGAGTCGTCTTCAAGACAGTTCATGGATTGTCCAGCGGTCCGGAGGTTCTCCTATTTCAACGGTTCCAAAAGAAATGGCAGCGGGTCAATCAAGCAAACTTCAAGACTGGAATGATGGACGACCAAGTCAGTGCAGTTTTCAGAGAGAACCCTGAATGGGTACGAGAAGCTCTCTACTACATAAGTAGCAGTCGAGAGCTTGTACTCATTCAGGGTTCTCTACTACATAAGTAGTAGTCGAGAGCTTCTTGTACCCATTCAGGGTTCTCCACTACATAAGTAGTAGTCGAGAGCTTCTTGTACCCATTCAGGGTTCTCCACTACATAAGTAGTAGTCGAGAGCTTCTTGTACCCATTCAGGGTTCTCCATTACATAAGTAGTAGTCGAGAGCTTCTTGTACCCATTCAGGGTTCTCCACTACATAAGTAGTAGTCGAGAGCTTCTTGTACCCATTCAGGGTTCTCCACTACATAAGTAGTAGTCGAGAGCTTCTTGTACCCATTCAGGGTTCTCCACTGCATAAGTAGTAGTCGAGAGCTTCTTGTACCCATTCAGGGTTCTCCACTGCATAAGTAGTAGTCGAGAGCTTCTTGTACCCATTCAGGGTTCTCCACTACATAAGTAGTAGTCGAGAGCTTCTTGTACCCATTCAGGGTTCTCCACTACATAAGTAGTAGTCGAGAGCTTCTTGTACCCATTCAGGGTTCTCCACTACATAAGTAGTAGTCGAGCTTCTTGTACCCATTCAGGGTTCTCCACTACATAAGTAGTAGTCGAGAGCTTCTTGTACCCATTCAGGGTTCTCCACTACATAAGTAGTAGTCGAGAGCTTCTTGTACCCATTCAGGGTTCTCCACTACATAAGTAGTAGTCGAGAGCTTGTACCCATTCAGGGTTCTCCACTACATAAGTGTAGTCGAGAGCTTCTTGTACCCATTCAGGGTTCTCCACTACGTAAGTAGTAGTCGAGAGCTTCTTGTACCCATTCAGGGTTCTCCACTACGTAAGTAGTAGTCGAGAGCTTCTTGTACCCATTCAGGGTTCTCCACTACGTAAGTAGTAGTCGAGAGCTTCTTGTACCCAATCAGGGTTCTCCACTACGTAAGTAGTAGTCGAGAGCTTCTTGTACCCAATCAGGGTTCTCCACTACATAAGTAGTAGTCGAGAGCTTCTTGTACCCAATCAGGGTTCTCCACTACATAAGTAGTAGTCGAGAGCTTCTTGTACCCAATCAGGGTTCTCCACTACATAAGTAGTAGTCGAGAGCTTCTTGTACCCATTCAGGGTTCTCTCCCACATAAGTAGTAGTCGAGAGCTTCTTGTACCCATTCAGGGTTCTCTCCCACATAAGTAGTAGTCGAGAGCTTCTTGTACCCATTCAGGGTTCTCTCCCACATAAGTAAGTAGCAGAAAAGCAGATGCGTGAAGAGCAAGAGACGGTTCAGCTGGAGTCAACCATCACCTCTTCTGATGATGAAGGTCTTCGTTCATTTCCGAAGATGCCTCGAGTTGGAATGGATCCGGATTTTCAGGTCATTGGCCCGTCAAATGCAGCTCGTCCTGCACCTCAAACGAGGCCTAAGAACTTGATGTTCCCTGGTCTCGCTGCCGCCCTGGATAAAGCCAATACCAGCGATCGTGAGGCAGTTCGCATCGTGGCGGCAGCTACTGTGAAAAGCCTTGGAGGGAACGTTGATGAATTGGCCATCAGTCGCTCCACATTCAGGAGAACCCATATGCGACATCGCAATGACCACATCACTTCTGTGAAACAAACTCTCTCATCTTCTGGCGCTAATACTGGAATTGTTGTTCAGTGGGACGGGAAACTCCTTCCATTCTTCACAGAAAATGACTACGTCGATCGTCTCCCAGTACTAATCTCTCGGAAGGATGTTTCGTCATCATCAGAGGAGAACATCCAACTCCTGGGTGTTCCGAAGCTCGCATATGGAACAGGAATGGCGCAAGCAGACGTCGTGGTTGAGGCCTTCAAGGATTGGAAGGTCAAAGATCGATCGTCGCCATGAGCTTTAATACGACTCCAAGCAATACGGGTCATAGCGGTGGAGCTTGCACTCTGATTCAAAGCGAATGGGAAGAAATTTACTTCACCTTGCTGGCAGACACCATATCTTCGAGGTCATTCCCAGTGTCGTCTTCAAGACAGTTCATGGATTGTCCATCGGTCCGGAATTTCTATTTCAACGGTTCCAAAAGAAATGGCAGCGGGTCAATCAATCAAACTTCAAGACTGGAATGATGGACGACCAAGTCAGTGCAGTTTTCAAAGAGAACCCTGAATGGGTACAAGAAGCTCTCGACTACTACTTATGTGGTAGAGAACCCTGAATGGGTAGAAGCTCTCGACTTACTTTTACTCTCTGGCCTTCTTAAGGTACTTCTGTTTCATTTCTTTCTTAGCCAGGGCTTCGTCGACTCGTCCCATGTGAAACTTGCGTTCCCTCTCTTGGTATTTCAAGAAGACTCAGTCTTCCTCTATCCGGATCAGTTTTTCCACATGATGCTTAATGTTGAAGAGCTTTTCAAGATTGTTTGAGAACTCTTGTTCATTCTGTATTTCTGCCTTACTTCTCCTGTTGGAGCCCCTTTTCAACTTCTCCCAAGTGGACAGGATTCCATTCAGGGTTCGTTTAATATTCCGCTCCTCTTGAGAGTAGGGATGCGGGCCATTCCCCAGATATCCATGGTTTCCTTCACCACCATATTGATGCTCTCGTTTTTCGTAGAGTAGGCAGATGGGACTTGGGAATCGCTTCGATGGTGTCGTCAACAGTGGTGTAGTCCGCGGGTAACGCAAGGTAACGGCGTTACCCCACTGGTTTTATTTTACTTTATATTTTTTTGCCGTTTCTACTGAACATTTTTGTAAGACATACTCTTTCTAACTATATTTCTTTCCTAACCCCTTCAATTTCAACATGTTTTTTGGGAATGTACATAAAATGTAAAAACGCTGTAGAATTTTATAGAAACGCTATATAAGAGAAATTGTTGTTGCGTTACCCCACTGAAGAAATTACGACTACACCACTGGCCGTCAACCAAGTAGATAGCTGTTTTCTTACGCATTGCAGTTGCCATCATCACAACCTAGAAAGAGAGAGCAAAAACTAACATTTTTTTATTACTATGGAAATAATGTAGAAATACAGCAACTTCAAACATGTAGACTTTTAAAGTCACACTTTAACATTAAACATGCACTAATATACATGAATTTTGAGCAAAAATTATTATTCAACATGAACCAAAAACAATAACCCAACAGTGTTTAAGCGTCATAGCAATTTATAACGCAATAGAAAATATAGCAATTTTAAGCATGCAGTTTTAACGTTACTCTTTAGGACTAAACTTGAACTAATGTACTAGGGGTACTCGATATATTTTGCCCCACCCTTTTTTCTTAGCTAAATAAGAGGCCATGGGGCTGAAATGTCTTTTGCGCCGTAAGTTTGAACTTTCTGCGCTTCACATAACCAGATTTTTCCAGTTTGAACCTCCCCTTCTTGTATAAAACCGCTTTTAAACGCCCTTGTATAAAAAAACCGATGGTTAAAGCAGTTTCGAAAATGGCGTCTGACAGTGGTGTGCGTCGTAACAGAGAGCTGTTATCGAGTTAACCACAGAGAAGGAAACAGTTGGAAATATTCACAAATGTCTACAAAATGTTTACGGAGATGCTGTTGATCGAAGCACAGTTGGACGCTGGTCTAAACGTGAGAGATCATCGGGGAGAGGGAGAGCCAGCCTCGATAATGAGCCACGCAGCGGTCGTCCGGCATCGGCTGAGACATCTCATACTGTGCAACGTGCTGACAGCATCATTCGATCAAATCGGCGCGTCACATACAAGGAGCTATCACTGCAGCTAGAAATTGGTGAAGAAAGTGCGAATACGATAATTCAGCAACTGGGATACTCAAAAGTGTGTTTACGGTTTGTTCCTCGCGAACTGACTGAAGATCACAAAGCTCAAAGAAAATAAATTGCTTCCAAGTCGTTGGTTCGATACGAGACAGAAGGGGATAACTTCCTTTCACAAATTGTGACGGGATGAGACCTGGGTACACCATTTTGAACTTGAAACAAAACGTCAATCCATGGAGTGGCATCACGCAGACTCCCCACGCAAGAGAGTTCAAAATGGCTCCCTCTGCAGCAAAGGTTATGACCACCATCTTCTGGGACATGACAGGGGTGATTGACTCTGGTGGACATTATGAAAAAAGGACAATCAATCAACTCGGAGGCATATATTGCTACCCTACAGAGACTCCAGAGACGTATAAAGCGAGTTCGACCGGAGAGAAAACTGGAAGATGTCCTTCTTTTGCACGATAACGCAAGACCACACAACAGTTTGCAAACAAGAGAGGCCATCACAAAAATGTGCTTGACTGTGTTACCCAACCCTCCATACAGCCCGGATGTGGCACCTTCAGACTTCCATTTGTTTGGGCTAATGAAGGATGCTATTCGTGGAAGAAAGTTTCAGAGTGACGATGAGGTTGTTGAGGAAGTTAAGAGGTGGCTCGAGCGGAACCCAGCGGACTTTTACCAGCAAGGAATAAAGGCCCTTGTTTCGAGGTGGAGGAAAGCCGTAGAAAAGGATAGAGACTGGAAAAATAAAAACTTGTAAAAAAGGTATGCAACTACTTGTGTACAAAATTTCTGGAACTTAAAGGAAATTGGAAAGAAAAAAAAAAGGGTGGGGTCGAAATATATTGAGTGGCCCTCGTACATCTCTTTCTAGAAAAAATTATTGTTCAACATAAACCAAAAATAATAACGCAATAGTAATATAGCAACTTTAAGCGTCATAGCACTTTATAACACTATAGAATATATATTCACCTTAATTATTATTAAGTAATTATTAATTAAATATTAATTAATTAAATATTCACCAGAGTCATTAAAAAGCAAGCTAAGATAAATGATTCCCAGTGATGCGTGAACACTTAATACACCCTATTTGATTCTTGCCGGGAGAGTAACGATGCCAAATCGTAGTATGTTCAAAAATATGAGTTGCCAACTGTAAACTTAATTAGTTAATTAGGAACATAATTTGGAATTAGAAACTAGGCGAATTCCGCAATTTTTTTTAGGTTCCGAGTTATGCCTGCTATATTAGGCCTCGTCAGAGCCGAGCATTACAGGGCATTAAAAATGGCAGCCATGTGCATACCCAAAATATTCATTAATTTAAAAAAAATTCACGTGCGCTAGTTCCTCATCTAGTGGGTCCATTTGGGCTATGAGCACACAAAAATTTCACCCCCTTCTGTGGACCACCCTAATAAATATATATATATATAATATATATATATATATATATATATATATATAATAATATCGTTGAAGCTAAAGACGGGAATAGTGTTTGTAATTTAAGGTCGTATATTGCCGAAAAGTTTAACGAGTTAAAGAATGAAATTTCAAAGAATGTAATTCAAAATTTGAAGATCTGCCTCCCTTTTGCAACACCCAAACTTATAATTCAGTGTCTGCTGATTAACATTATCTAATCTGTGGTTTATGATGGTTCTAAAAATAATCTTCAGACTCAACCTGTTTCATAACATTTTACCTGACAGTGTATGTATGATGCAAGTTTAAGTTTAGACCCAAATTTAATCAACCAATCCTTGTTAATCTTGCTAATCCCTGCTGAGATGTGTACCAAGTACATGTAAGTAGAAGCAAAATGAAAATGTATTTAATACGTAAAGTACATCTCAAACTTTTATAACGAACTAAACCGAAGGAAAAAAAGTCTAGTTATTCTCAGTGTTGTCATGTTCGTGATTTTGCGCAAGTGTTATCGTAAAGTAAATTCGCTGATGTCGTGATTTATAAAAAACAACATTCTTTCCTTCTACTCTTCGCTTTCTTTTCAGTATTTTTACTTTTCTTACTATTATCACTCGTTTTCCCCGTGTTTTTATACGGGCAGACGGGTAGACTTGGCCGCCGTTACACTTTCTTATTTCTTATTTACGTACAAACCATATTTAATTTTCTTATTAAACATTTTCTTCTTTATTAAACAAAACATTAAATTCTTATAAACAAAACATTCTTAAATCTTATTAGGCATGATTATCTTTGTTAAAAAAAACAATACACGACACTGAAGTAACATGTTTTAGTAAGATTGTGAAACTTATTTCATAAAATCTCTGAAATTTTCAGTAATTTTTGCATAAATACCATTTCACTCAGCGCTTCAGGAAGTTACTGGTTAGGTTAGGTTTTACCTAACCTAAATTTCGTGAAATTTCTAAGTATTTCAGTAACTTCCTGAAGTTGCTGAGTGAAACTGTAATTATACAAAAATCACTGAAAATTCCAGGGATTTCATGAAATCACTAGTTTCACAATCTTGCTAATATGTGTGTGTGTGTGTGTGTGTAAAATCTTCAAGCATTTCACGTAATGCCTGTGATCTTTAAGCATAGATAATACGCATTACTAACCTAACTTAACCTAACCTTCACGAAGGCATTAATTGAATTATGCTAAATGCCTGAAGATTTTAGGCATTACGTAAAATGACTGGTTTCACACATTGTGACGTGTGTGTGTATATATATATATATATATATATATTATATAAAATATACAGTAAGTCCTCTATACGTTCATGGAAACCATCGTCTGTATCGAAATCGTGTAAATCAGGGGTGTCCAACCTTTTTTCATGAAGGGCCACATTTCAGTTAATGACCCACAGCGAGGGCCAGTGTGCAAATTTTAGATAAAATTTTATTTTAAAATTAAATTTTATTGAAATAAAATATGACGTCAGATAATGAATTTTCAGTATCCGCCAGCCAGGCCTGATACAAATTTTTGGCGGGCCAGACTTTGGCCCGCGGGTCGTATGTTGGACAAGCCTGATGTAAAGCGAGTCGCATGTTTCCATAGAAATAATGTATTATAGTGGGTAAGCGTGTTCGTGTTCAGCTGAAGAATTTTTTACAAAAATTTAAAAATATGGCTGTATAAAAGAATTATATAGAACATAATTCTTATACATGTACTGTACATTAATAACAGAATATAAAATACATTGTAATTTTGTACATACTGTACTTACCAGAGATGGCGCTAGTAAGGTGCCGAAGAACGCCTATACATATTTACATATACACGAGCGCAAATAGTTCCGCCAGCCGACTGGTCGTTTGTTAAATCGGGTAAACGCGGATCCCAGTCACGTATACTGAATAACGTTCCCTATTTTGTCGATCGTGTATAAGCGAATCCGCGTCATGTGACGCAGGGAACCTACAACTTCGCTAAGAATTCAAACCATTTTGGGTATCTATATCATCTGAACGTAGAGGAAGAGGATGGTCACCCATCTGACCTGACATTTGGGTTAAGCAAGAAAAAGTCTGTAGGTCAGTGGGTAATACGATTTCCCCAAATTGATTCAGGCTATCTTTATTAATTAATGTAGGTATTTTTAAATGGCTTTTGAATAGACTATCTCTACTTATTTATATATTTTGTATCCTTTATATACTTACATAGACATGTGTATAAAATACATTGCTGCATAGTTGAATAAGAAAAGGGTAAAATAATTTTATATTTGACAATTTGCAAAAAACTTAAGTTATCACTATTTAAATCTCAAAACACATACCGTAGTTTACATCTAAATACACAGTAATTTCTCAAATGCCACTTATACAGAGAGAGTTTGGGCTTAATCTGATATGAAATTTTTTTAAAAATCCATTGAGGGGGAGAGAGTAAACCCCCCCCCCCCTTTAATAATACAAATTGTTACAACTTTTTTACTCTTCAACTAAGCTGCTATTCATGTCTATACTCGTTTAATATTTGATAAATTACTTTTCAAATGTAATATGAATCATTTTTCTATCTCAATTAGGGGCTAAGATATGGTAATTTGAAATTTGGAGTCCCCTGAGACCCCCCCCCCCCCCCCCCCAAATTGGAAGGGCCATAACGTTTGAACTGTAAGTCCGATCAGTCTGAAACTTGAAATTTCTGGGGGGGTGTTTGTATAGACAATGCTATACAACAAATTATAGGAAAATTGGAGGGTGTGTGTGTTAAGCACTGCATGATCTGTCCTGGAATTATCCCATAAGCAAAGCGAAGATACTGAGGTCAGGGGTTTGGACTCCGATGATAGTGATGATAATAATAATAGCTATTGGCGCGATGGGCCGTATTATTTGACCTGAGCGGTGTGCCAGTTTCTAGTCCTCCCGACTGCTTATTACTACGCAAAAAAATCAGTTTATACAGTGTATTGATAGCAATGGGATAGGCAAGATTATACTAGTTATATGAAAAAACTATATAGGGCTACATCAACCCTATGGGTTGATTGCCTGATACCCTCATCCGTTGGAAATTTCCAGCAGATTTCAGTGGGGAGTTAACGACAAAAGCCCTATGCTTTTTCGTTAGAGTTATGTATATGTAGGTCTTCAAAGGACCTGTTTATTTGCCTTCGGTATTTGCTAGGCCGGGCTGAAACTATAATTTTTTTGATTTTAATTTATCAGTGACTAACAGTTGGCTTTTGATATAAAAATAAGATTCCTGAAAAAAATAATTGGTGGCCACCAACGTGTGTCCGGCCACCCCCGTTTTTGTAAAAACATCTAATGCCGCACTAGCAAAATCAGGAAAATGGCAATATCTCTTCTTCTGAACATGCTAGAGAGATAGTTTGCATACCAAAAGATGCAGAATTTGATTTAGAACAAATTATTAAGAGTGGTATTGTTTCATAAAACCTTTAGTGTTTGAGTTATTTTAGAAAACCTAATGTTTGGGGCCCATAGACCCCCTTTCGACTGAATGTCAACACAATAAAACATTCTCAAGCTGCAAATTGACATGTATTAGTGGTTTTCAATCAGCAATCAAAATCAATCAAAATCAGCCATTTTAAATTCATTGAAAATGCTTTTTGACATTCCAAAATGCCAAACATTAAATTATACAATTAACAAATTGTCATTTTGTCATATTTTAGCATGATAAATAATAATCTAGAACTTAAAATATTTTTTAGACAAAATCTTTCATTAATTTACGTGATCTAATTTTGTTTCTAATAAGACCATCTCTACGCTCATGACCTACAACAGCCAAGGATGCTTCAGTGACAAGCTTGATGTGCCTTTCAACATTCTGACTGTGGCACTCGCGATCCAGTTTCAATGCGGTATTAATGATATCACGCAGTTCATCATTACTGAATTCTTTTAATACAGGTGGAACAGTTTCCCATTGGGACATAGCAGACAGCTTGTGGTATGCAGAAGCTTTGAAATTGATGATTGGCTTTCTAAAGACCCTAACATTCTCATCTATAGCAGGATATTCATCAGTACCACCTTCATGATCCTCTTCATTCTCATCATCACTCAATTATTCCACCTGCAAAATCATTGCTACTACCAGATTCATCATCAAAATCCTCTATAACTCCCCTCAGACACACAACTTTATTGACAGCACACCTCCTCACCTCTTCATCAGCCAGCATTCCAACTAAAATATTTTCACCATGAGCAAAATAGCTGTTATTGTTTAATACGTCATAACAAATTTCTCTAATTTTCCTGTCAGGGAATTTATTTACTCTTTGGATCATATTGAATAGGTTTCTTGACCCATCACTTAGCCTCTTATTAGCCTTGATATTGAACCAACTGTGAAAGTATACTTTGATGATGAATTCTACTATGATTTTGAGGTTCTTACTGGGTCTTTTTGTGAAACATAAAAGCGAAGAATTCTACATGCTTAGGTGAGCCATCGAGAGTGATTTAGCAGGCCAACTTCTAAGAGTGCAAGGTCTTCATCCACTTCACCAGTAATAATTGCCCAGCAGATGCAGTATCCATAGTATTGGTCTGTTGATAAATTATTGACCACCTCATTTGGTAGAAGCACAAATGCAGGATAAGGTATAGATTTGAAGTCCACAACATTCCATTCTGACACATCCCCATTGAGCTGAGAACCAATAGGGCCAGAAAATTTGTCTGGACTTTTTGTTGTCCCATCTAAAGTTATGAAGATGTGTCTAAGTGGCAATTCATTTAGATGCAGAAGACAAATATCCCACTGAAGAGGTTGCCCTAAAAACATTTCCAAATAAGTTATCTGATTGACCCATGCATATATCCTGTGTTAGTATTTGTCCCATCTGCTTTAACCAAGTTTAATTTGGCCTCAAGTTCTGTCCCTTTAATGATCTTATAAATGCCATGAGCAATGTCAATGCCTTTGCCACTCTCCGGGGTAAAATGGTCGAGGTAGTTAGTAATCAAAAAGCCAAATCATGCTTATTTTAGAATTTCTTTTGTCACTAAGGTCTGTCGAAAGGGGGTCTATGGGCCCCAAAAATTAGTTTTTCTAAAATAACTCAAAAACTAAAGGTTTTATGAAACAATACCACTCTTAATAATTTGTTCTAATCACATTCTGCATCTTTTGGTATGCAAACCATCTCTCTAGCATGTTCAGAAGAAGAGATATTGCCATTTTCCTGATTTTGCGAGTGCGGCATTAGATGTTTTTACAAAAACGGGGGTGGCCGGACACACGTTGGTGGCCACCAATTATTTTTTTCAGGAATCTTATTTTTATATCAAAAGCCAACTGTTAATGACTGATTAATTCTATCTTGAGTTTCAGCCCGGCCTAGTATTTGCGCTGCCTAATGGTAAAGAAAGGAATTGCCTTACCTTATTATTTCGTTGGGCCTCGCTTCTGTTTCGATGTAGGGCGCGACGATATTTTTCGATGTAGGGCCGTGGTACGATGGAGCTACACAATGAGTTGACTTGATGTAAGTAATATAGGCAGTCACTATTTAAACACCTGAAGGAACAGGCCTATCCTTCTTATAGTTAAGTTTTTTATCAAGAGGATCTCACTCAGAAACTTATAGGAAGACAAAGCACATCTTCCTTGCTTAAAGCATCGCTGTTACTATGCAGCTCCGAGCGAGCCGTTTTCATATCGTTAGGAATCTGCTGATTTCGCAAAGGTCGTTGACTCCTCTCTCGGTGTAATTTTCATGAGCAGTAGAGAATTTTGAACACAAAACAATAAATTTGGTTTTGTTGCTATGCAGGCCCGATGCCTACATATGGGTTCTATGTACGTATGGCAATTATTTCATTCCCGATAGGCTATGTCGCCAATCCCGAGGCAATTTTGTAGATATTTAATTCAATTAATAATTTATATTTAATTAAGAAATAAAGGTACCACATACGATACCATGTTGTAAGCGTGTATAGTTTTTCCATAAGTTACTTTACTACTAACGCACTTTATCTTTGCAGAAATGGCCGAAACTGCAGTAGGTTCAATGGTTTCCTGGGGAACAACGTGGTTAATAGTCACCGGAGCGTCACAGGGCCTTGGCGCCGGAATTTGCGAAGGTTTTGCTTCACAGATGGCGCCAGGCTCAATCATCGTTGGATTGGCACGTTCGAAGAAGGGACTCGATGAAACTGCACAAAAAGTGAAACAAAATAATTCTGAAGTTCAGGTAAAACTATTTTAATTTGAAATTTAAACTGCGAAAATTGGATTCTTATTTTTATTGATAAAGTTGTAACTTTCACCTTTCTACTTAGATATTATATTGCTTTATTAAACCGTTTTTATATACACACATTTTTATATTATAACTGCAAAATAAAAGGACAATGAAACTCTGATTTGAGTTTGACAAAGTTATATACAATACAAAGTTATATAGAACGTTGAAAAGCGATGAGGTAGTTTCGTTGAATGGTGATAGAGAAGGTGGAAGCTGGAGCGTCCGCAGTGTCGATAGAATGGGTTTCGCGCGTTCCGTGGTAACGCGAGCTTACGCTGACGTCGAGGCGTGAAATCAGCGAGGATCGATCAATGAGTGAAAGGTTGGTGATCGGCGAGAATAGTCGAGGATCGAAGTCGAATCGAAGTGAAGTTCGAGTAAGGATTGAATTGATGAAGCACTTCGTCGCTCACACGTTGATTTATCATTTCAGTTCGTTGGAATAAGTCAAGATTTGAAAACGTTCAATATTGGTGATTTAGAGAAAATCCTGGAGGATTCATTACGACTGTCGAGTAGGAATTTCCAACGGGCGATTTTGGTTCATAATGCTGGCTCATTGGGGAAACTGGATTACTTGAGGACGCTCGATGATTTGAGTTATATTCAAGAGTATTTCGATTTAAATGTAAGGTAATGTGATGAGTTGTTTTTTTAGCCAATTCCTATAACACTTTAAATCAGTGGTTCCCAAACGGGGTGCCGTAAATGTGTCCAAGAGGCACCGTGGGGGGTGCCGCAAGAAAAGACCACTGGACACTGGATACCTTCTGGATACCTCAAAATAGTGGAAAAGGCAATTGGGTTTCTTTTGCAATTTTTCGCATCTTATTTGCGCGAGTTAGTATTTTCCGCACTATTTTTGTGAAGAGTGATTGTGATTTTTTTATAAGATTCTTTACTCTAAATTTTGTTTTTGGAAATGTAAAGTAACAAGAAGAAATTAGCAATTCATATTTAATTGTTTAATTAAAATAACTTTGAATCATTAACAATCATTAACAATCATATCTATACAAAATCCTTTGAAAAATATTTTATTCGAGTGGTCCATTCACATTGCGAAAGGAGGGGCGCAGTGGCAGCTTTTCAGAAGAGGCATGGGAGGCCGGGCCGCCCCTGTTTTTGCTTTTATGCAATCAGTGTTATGTAGCGTTAATACCTGTGACCCTTAAACATAGGTAATACGCATTACTAACCTAACTACTCTACCCTAACCTAACCTAGCCTTCACGAAGTCGTTAATCGCTTAATCGAATTACGCAGAATGCCTGAAAGTTTTAGGCATTACGTGAAATGACCGGTTTCACACATTTCCTAGCATATTATAATATGTATGTAATGACTTTTTGTAATGTATGTATGTATGTATATGTTTTAGTCGAGTTTGAACGACGGTTCAGGATCGATCTGCGGTCGACCCCTCTTTGCACAGGAATCTGTCCAGCTAGTTCTTGAAATTATTCAGGTCGGTGTGCTGTAGATTCCTCACTTCTTTTGGTAGGGCATTGAAAAGCTTTGGGCCTCGTATTCTGAGGATATGTTCCATCCTCGTTTTCATGACCCTCTGTGCCACCACAGCTGGGACAGTCCAAAATTTGCCTCTTCTCTCATTCCAGTTTGGTTTTATTTAATTTCTAAGGTTAGGGACAAAGCCCTCAAGTATTTTCCATATGTATATTGTATATTATTGTGTACGCTCGCGCCTTCTTTCGAGAGAGAGTAGAGTTTCAGGGATTGTATCGAGACCATTAGTCTTCACCTTCCGTTTCTTCTATCTTAGACGTAAAGGTCCTCTGTATAACTTCAATGTTCGCAATGTCTCGTTTTCTGTATGGGCTTGTGAGTACTGAGCAATACTCGATTATTGGTAGGACTACTATCTTCCATAATTTGAGCATCTTTGCTTTTCTGCTGCGGAAGCTCCTCCAGATGATTCCCATTATTTTTCTAGCCGTTGTAATTTTGATGTTACTGCTCTCTGAATTCTGCATCCGACGACATTATTGCTCCAAGATCCCCGACTTGTGGATTTGGTGTTATCTGTCTGGTTTTGTACCCTTTATTCTGTAGCTCCTTGTTATTACCATATCTTAGAAGTTGGGATTTTTCTTCGTTGAACTTCATATTGTTGTCTTCTGCCCGCTGGAATAATGTTTCACTGTCGTTTTGTAATTTTTCTATGTCACCTTCGTTTAATATTTCCTTGCATATCTTTCTCATCTGCGAAACATGATACAGTACTGTACTGTCATTGATATCTGCATCAATATCGGCAATCATTATTATGAACAGCAAGGGAGCTAGTACTGTCCTTTGTAGGACAGAGCTCTCTACTTCCGAGACTTCCGATTTCACTCCATTTACCACCACCACTCTGTGTTCTTTGCATCAAGAAATTAAATATCCATCTTCCTAGCTTTCCAGTAATTCCTGTATTCTTAAGTTTGTGTGCTGTAATTCCATGGTCACATTTATCGAAGGCTTTAGCAAAGTCAGTATATATTACATCTGTTTTGTCCTCGATACAGTGTTTCCAATATTTTCTCCTGGTGGTCTAATAGCTGTGATAGGCATGATCTTCCAGCCCTGAACCCATGTTGATTTGGGTTGTATAAGTTCTTTTCGTGTAGGTAGTAGGTAGTTTTGCCTCTAATTATACGTTCAAAGCACTTTATAAGGTGAGAGCTACCGGCCGATAACTCTTGGGCATTGCTATGTTACCACCTTTAAATAAGGGGGGCAATGTTCGCGTTCTTTAATGGAAGTGGAATTTGTCCTGTGTAAAGTGGTTTCCTTCATAGTAAGTATAACCGTTTGGCAATACGCTTTACATTTCTTCAGAAATGTGGCACTCCATGTGTCTGGCCCTGGTGCCGAATTGTCTCGCATTTGTGATAGCCTTAATTACATCTCCTTCCGAGAACTCTATGCCCATTAATAGGTTTGTGCCAGAATTTGTCCTTGGCTGATTTGTATCAATGTCGAAAAATTCTCTGGGTTTTCTACTTTCATCTCGGACTTAGGAGTGCTAAAAAACAGTTAAATTGTTCGTTAAGCAGTTCGCTCATTTTTTGGGGGTCATTTGTGTGTGTGGCCTCCCCGTCTATAAACGGACCAATACTCTCTTTACATTGCATTTTCCTTTTCGCAAACGTGTAGAAGTATTTTAGGTTATTTTTTATGTTCTCTGCTACCTTGTTTTCCTCCTCGTTTGTCTTGTGTATGAACGTTTGCTTTGGGTCCATTTCTCTTTCTCCTAGTTTCCTCTCTAGTTTGAGTCTCCTTGCATCAGTTCTGCATCTGTGAAGATGTTTCTCGGTTTGCTTCCGTTGTCTAAATCGTGTCTGGTTTTTCTCTCGAGCGTGCTAAGTTTTCTTTTTTGTCTCTCTGGAACATGCTTCAGTAATATAGATTTAGTTTCTCTTTTCTAGTGGCTTCACAGATTTCCTGGGTAACTGCGTAATGTTCCATAATATCTAATAACATTATTGCTTGGGTTCTATCATTTGTAATGTTGCCATGAAACTTCTCAATATATGACTTCGTCATTTTTCTCCCATGTTATGAATGGGAAATTAAAATCACAAATTAAAATAGTTGTTGCTGGAATTTCAAGTAATTTTAACATGTTTTCTATTTCATTTATGGCAAATTGGAATTCACTTTTTGTGATGTTTGGTGGTCTGTAGATGTCCATAATGGTTAGGTTCAGTTTTTTTACTTCTAAAATAATAATTTCGACTGTGTTGTTTGATTTGCTAACTTTCACCTCGCATGTCGCGTGTTTTCCACGTAAATACAACACCCTCCCGCTTGTCTAGCCACTCTATCTGCGATGTATAGTGTATAAGTTGTAGTCCAGCATTACTCTTTTCAGTATTCTCGATGCAGTTTTCACAGCCTTTTCCGCATTTATGCAAGTAGTGTTTTTCCGTTAGGCACATGATATCTATGCTGGTTTCCATAGCTAAATTTTGTAAGTATTGTAATTTGCAGTCTGCATGGTCAGTATAGAGGCACATTTACCGGGTTTCTAATCTTCGTGTTCGATTTTCCTAAATAATGGTCGTTTCCTGGTCGTTTTTGGTTGGGCAAACTGCATTATATATATATATATATATATATATATATATATATATATATATATATACAGGGTGTCCCGTAAGTCTGGACCCATAGGGAAAAATAATAAAATTACAAAATAGTCCAAAAATTTATTACATAATCTGTTCAAAGTGTCCGCCGTTGTGTCGCACACATAGTTGAAGACGCAATCTCCACTGCGACAGCACTTTCTGAATCACAGTCGCAGAAATTTCTTGACACGCCTCCACAATGCGTGCTTTAAGGTGGAAAATGTTCCGAAGTTTGACCTCGTACACTTTGGCTTTCAAGTGGCCCCACAAATAAAACTCCAGCGGAGTAAGATCATAATAAAAAAATAATAAAAATAATAATAAAAATAATAAAAAAAATATTATAAATAAATTTTTGGACTATTTTGTAATTTTATTATTTTTCCCTATGGGTCCAGACTTACGGGACACCCTGTATATATATATATATAATACAGGGCGTCCCAAAAAAATGGATACATACTTTAACAGCTGATAGCTCACAATTGATGTTTCTTTCTTTCCAAGTTAAACCCATTAGAATTAATAATGGCAGTCAGACTAAGCTTTGAACAAAGGAAATTCATTCTAAAATGCTACTGGAAGTGTGAAAACGCAGTTGAAGTGCAAAGACAGTTTAGGAGGGAGTTTCAAACAGATCCACCAACGCGACTTACCATCACTCGAATTAGAGATAAGTTTGTAGCCGATGGAACTGTTCAGAATGTCCACAAGAAGCGTTCCGGAAGACCACGGACATCGACAAGCCCCACAAAGCAAGAAAGAGTACTGGAAACGTATCATCAAAGTCCAAGAAAATCTGTGCGGCAAGCGAGTCGTGAGGTAGGAATTTCAGAATCGTCTGTCCAACGCATTTTGAAGCGCTGTCAATGGAAAAGTTACATTCCAAGATTAGTCCATGCTATTAATGAAGATGATGATACGGACCGAAGAGTGGAGTATTGCGAGTGGTACTTGGCACGATGTGGATGTGGATTGGACGAAGGGGTTTCGTAGAATACCCTCCGCGTTCACCAGACCTCACACCACTAGACTTTTTTTTATGGGGATACTTAAAAGACAAAGTCTACGCTATAAAACCTGCAACAGTCGCTGAATTGAGAGCAGCCATTGAACGAGAATGCACACAAATACCAAACGAAATGTTTCGTGATGTTTGCGATTCCATTGCTTCGCGTTATCAGCAGTGCCTGGACCAGAACGGACGTCAGTTTGAAAACAGGCGTTGACAAAACAATTAAATAATGTCTGTAGATTCTATTACATTTTGAAAATGAAATGTATTTTAGTAAACACTGCCTTTATAATTATTTAAAGTGTGTATACATTTTTTTGGGACGCCCTGTATATGTATATATATACATATATATATATATTATATATATATATATATATATTATATATATATATATTTATACCCCCTCGATTAGGTATTCCGGCTTGCTGGGCTGAGGGGGCTCGCACACCTCGTGGGTTGTTGGGGGCTTCCTCAACTCCTCGCGGGGTGTGGGCAGAGAGTTACCTAGTTGAGGATTTTTTTTTTTTTTTTTTTTTTTTTGCTTTTTTCTTTTTGCTTTTTTCTTTTTTTCTTTTTGCTCTCCTTTTTCCGTATCTTACGGAATCGCTCTTGTCTTTACTCTGTCTTGGGCCTCTGTCAATTGTAGTAATCCCCCCCCCCCGTTTTTTTTTGCCGGCAGTCTTGGGGTCATCGGGTGCGCCGCTGGGGGGCATCGCTCCGTGGCTGAGCCGTGCTCTGGGGATGGTATGGGCGCCCAGACCGCTGCTGCATCTGGATTGGGTTTTTGCTAGGCCGTTAACGGACAAAACTCCAGGAGAGCTAATCTGCTGGTTTTAAAACTACAGTTAGGTTTGGGGGCGGGCTACCCGGGACGTTGGGCCTGCGCTTTGAAGGATGCAATGGCGGATTGGTGCATTGCCTTGGGTCCGAGGCTGTCTTCCTTATAATTATATTGTTTATGGATAAAATTTCTCAAACTCAATCCCCTCTCGTTAACGACTCTGGCCCGTCCTTGGATTTGGATAAGACTACTACTTCTGGTCGTTCAGCGGCCTCTGCCTCCGCTGGATTGACCTTCAAGCCGTATGGCCCCCTCTCGTCCTCTGCGGCGTCTGGCTTTCGTGGCCGGGCTCGTGGAGGCCGTAGAGTGGGGGTCTTCGCGGCCCTCGTTCTCTTGCCCATTCTCGGTTACCGTCACACATGGACCTGTCTCTGTTGTCAATTTCTGTCCGGTGGACAGGTTCCTTGTTCTCCGCCCTTCCGCTGGCTCCCTTCCGGGCAACTCGGAACGGGTGATTCAGCGTCTTAAGACGGTGGGGGTTCCCTGCCGTTATGATATCCGCCCTCTGAAGGATGGCTCTCTTCTTTTGAAGTCCCGTTCTTCTGGGGTGACTGAGTCCCTTCTACAGTTGCAGGATGTTCTGGGTTGCAGAGTTTCTGTGACTCTCCATCCACAACTGAATAGCTCAGGGCACCATTTTCACTTCCCGTCTGCTGTCAGTCCCGGTTGGCGAGTTGCAGGAGGATCTTGCCTCCCAGGGGGTCGCGAAGGTCTTCCGCTTTTCGTCGCGCCAGGATAGTGCTCTTACCCCGTCTGCTCCTGACCTTTGACTCCCTTGTGCCTCCGGCCCAGGTGTTCTGGGGCATGGGTGATCGACGGTCGTGCGAGTTTTCGGCGGGTCCTCGGGCTCCTCCCGTGCTACCCCGGCGCCTACCGGAGTGGTGCCCCCCCCTGGAAGTTCCGGGGGTTGGTGGTCCTCCTGGTGCCGCGGGACTTTCTTGTCCCCCTGCCTACAAGTGCCCCTTCTCCCTCTCCGGCCTTGTGGTTTGGATCCTTGCCTACCCGTCTCTCGGATGGGGAAGGTCATGCCCCGAAGGGGAGGAGGAAGCGTCACCGTGGTCGGAGTCCTCCAGACCCGTTCATGACTACTGCTCGCCCCGCTTCCCCTTCACCGGAGGGGAAGCGGCGCGCCGCTCCTAATCCACTCGGGACTCTCCCCCCCACCCCACCTCTACGGAGGGCTGGTGGGGCGTCACCTCCCGGTGCCCCAACTAGTGTCCGGATGTCGGTTGAGGTACACCGCCCCATGACACCCTCAATTACTGACTCGGTTCCCACGGTGGACCCGGTCGAGAGGGGCCTGGCCCTTATTCATGGAGTCTCTCTCCATTCGGCTCCTGCTGAGAGTGGTCGGGTCTCTCTCCTGGATCTACCTTTCCCACCTGTGGTGGATCTTTCCTCCCCCCCCCAACGTCAGCACTTGTCTGGTGTGACGAGCCCTCGAACATCTGGTTCTCCCTGCCCCCACCTCTGGTGGGGAGTCGGGGGTTTCGGCTGGGCCCGTCTCGTCGTCGTCTCTCCCCCCTCAGGTAGCCCCCTCTGAAC
>JAJOZX010002626.1:480000-628131 GCA_023014485.1 Bathynomus jamesi | reverse complement strand
GCAGCCGGCGCGCAGCAAAACCCAGCTGTTCATCCTTCCACACAATAAAGAAGTGGTTGGTAGGTAAATGGGTACCCTGGGTGGCCTAGTGGTTAAGACGCGGGCTGTTGGTGGGGTGTGGTTCGGATTCCACGTTAAACTGTAGATCTAAGGTGGAGTGAAAAGCTTGACCTTCGTCAGAATGAACAATTCGGGCGGAAGCTATCCAAAGGTTATAAAAATTTTCAGCCAAATCCCGTGGGGTCGTCCATTTGGAAAAGATCCCTCCTTTTAACTCAACTAAAAGAATCTGTAAGTTTTATAAACTATTTAATGTTAAAAAAATCAAACTGTTAAAGACGCCAACAACTACCGTAAACAGATTCAGCTAAGACATAAAAGAAAATTAAATCAAGTTGGCCTGAAATCCAACCTTCAACCTCTAAACCCTGATCAAACAATTTTTAATTTTTCTCAGAGAAATTTGAGCAACAATGAAAGATGACTGCTCTCTTTGGGCCTAGATTTTAAGTTACCAAATTTTAAGATAAATTATTTTAAACACTTTTTATCATTTGAAAACCTTTTACATAGTTTAAAACGATTCCCAGTAGCTGACGAGACAAAACTTTCATTTCTAAAGTCTTCATTTACCTATATCAATTACCTCCATCATAATTTCACATCCTGACAAAGGCAAAGGTACCATTTTTCTTAACAAATCAGATTATAATAATAAGGTTAATAACGTCTTCAACGACTCCACCAAATTTAAAAAGATTAATGACAATTCTCTAACATTTTTCCTAAAACTTGAAAATAAAATCAACATTTCCCTCAAAAAATTATATGATCAAAATAAAATTTCGGAGGATGTTTAAAACCAAATACGCTCTTCCGGCTCCTCCCCAGACACTCTTTACGGCCTCCCTAAAATACACAAACCAAACTATTCCATTAGACCTATCTTTTCTGCCTACATCTCCCATAATTACCACCTAGCAAAATTCCTACTTCCCACCCTAACACCCCTAACGCAGAATGAATATTCCGTCCCGAATTCCTATGAATTCCTATGAATAGCTTTGACATAGTATCCCTCTACAGTCTACACCAACGTACCAATTAAAGAAGCGATCGACATCTGCACCAACAATTTATTTTCCAACAATCAGAACACAGACCTCAACCTAACGAAACAAGAATTTACCAAACTGCTAACCCTTGCCGCTTCAGACACCTACTTCTTTTCAATAAACAACTTTACCAACAAACCGATTCACTAGCCATGGGATCCCCCTAAGAGCCACACTAGTTAACATCTTTCTCTGTTATCACGGAAATAACTGGCAACTCCATTGCCCCACCCATTACAAACCACACTTATATAAAAGATATGTCGATGATACTCTTCTCTTTCACAATGCTAACCACGCCCCTCTTTTTCTTAACTATCTCAATTCCCAGCATCAAACTATCAAGTTTACTAAAGAAGACGAATCTAACAACAGCCTATCCTTTTTAGTTATAACAATAACAAAACAAAATAATAAATTCAGCACTTCCATATATCGAAAACCTACATATACAGGCCTAGGTACAAACTACTTAAGCCATATCTTCTTTCTATATAAAATTAACAGCATTAAAATCTTAATCGACCGTGCTTATCAACTTTGTTCCTCCTACTTATCCTTCCACAACGAAATAGAATTCATTCACAGTTTCAGCAGTAATAACTCTTTCCCAAAACATTTACTACAATCTCTAACCAGAAATTTTCTCAACAACATTTATCAACCCCCCTTACTTAAAGTCCCTACTGTTAAAAAAGATATACATTACTTTTCTTTTCTCTACTACGACTATATTAGTTACAAAATACAATCAGAATTTCGCCACCTACTCACCTCTCGTTCCCCTTAGCCTTCAATTTGTATTCACCAATAATAATAGCATTAAATCGTATCTCACCCATAAAGAAAAACCCAACCCTTTGTCTCATCCACTATCTACTGTTTCAACTGTACTCACTGCAAAGCGAGTTATATTGGCAGCACCATTCGCCAATATCAAACAAGAGTGGACGAACATCGCGGCATTTCTACCAGAACATCACAACCTTTAAATAAACCATCGAAATCATCAATAAGAGATCACTGACACCTCCACAATCACCCACTGCTCCCCACCAATTTCAAAATTATCAATTCAGCATACCAACCAACCGACCTCCGCATCCTCGAATCCCTATATATCCTTAGTACAAAACCTACTCTCAACGACTACAGTTTTTAACCTCTCTACATTTTATGTAATTTTTTTAACTTTAAATTATTATCATAGGACTGTACGAATATATTAAAATATATTGTATAAAATCTTTTACTATGCTTGTTCATATTTTTATTTTTTACTTCTTAGCACTGATGATGAAAATTGAATTTCCGAAGCGTCTGACTAATAAACATGTACCACCTTCTCGTCCTCTTTTTCCTTACTATATATATAAAGGAATCTTACTATTAATGCTAACATTCTGTACCCAGGCATGACAGATCTGACTGTCGAGCCAGCTGTGGCTATCAGTTATGCTTACATCATGGTAAGCATCCTTAAGAAATGAAATCGTCGTAGTAGCTAACGCAGCAGCCAATAGTTCCAAATGAGGTATGGTTCGGGTAGGTTTGAGAGGTGCAACTTTCCCCTTTGCATAAATTAGATGACTTTCTGTAGGACTTACAAGGTATGCACAGTACCCATAAGCCTGTGTGCTTGCATCAACAAATCCATGAAGTCTCTGGGGTTTGTCCCTAAACCCACAGCACCTTAGTATTTTAATGTTCTGCACTTTTGTTAAATCAGTAGCTAACTTCTTCCAAAATTTTTGGTCTTCAGTTGTTATTGGCTCATCCCACCCAACATTTTTCTTCCAAACTTCTTGGAGGAGAATCTTTGATCTTATTGTTGAAGGCAGAAATAAACCTATGGGATCAAAAATTTTGGAAGCTTCTGACAATATCTATCTTTTAGTGTTAGCTTCCTCATCAAGTTTAAAACTTTTAGTGCAGATTGAATCATAATTGTTAGAAGCTGCATCCAAATACCAGTTCATACCTAAAGTTTTAACTCTGTCTGATATTATTATTATCTTTTAAAATCTTTTTGTTTAAATCCTCATCATTTGAAATCCACTCTCTAAGTTCAAAGTTACATTTTTGCATGCTTTTTTTGAGTTTTCATAGACCTCAGATAATTCAGATTTTGTTGATGTTGAGCTTATTAGATTATCTATGTAAAAATGTTCTTTAAGGAAGTTTATGTTAAAGAGTTATTAAACTGTTTCAAATGATGCCTGCGTAATTGTCAATGCTAATAGGCTAGGTGAGCAATTGGCTCCAAACAACACAACATTGAATCTGTAGGTTATCAGCCCTTTATTCAAATCAAATGGATCCCTGAACCATAAGAATCTAAGTTGATCCTTTGAATTGTTACTTTGTAAGGCAAGTGTATCTAACCTGATCCTGAGTAAGATCCTCACAAGGTCAGAAATGAGATTAGGACCCTCAATCAGGCAATCATTCAAACTGTGTTTATCACTGTCTTTGAGGCTACAGTAATAAACTACTATGAGTTTTGTTGTCGGGGCATCTTGTCGATACACCCCCAAGTGTGTTAAATAATGACATCATCTTTTAAAAAGAGTTAGTTGTTACTTCTTCAATGAAGCCTTTCTGTAACTGTTCTTTGAAGACATCGCTGTACATTTGAATTCTATTATCCTGTTTAAGCTTTTTCATTACTTTTTATAAATGTCCTTTAGCTAATTTTGGATGATCTCTTAAAGTTGGACAATTTATTTTCCAAGTAACTCAACAAAATAACTATTGTCTTTGCAGTAAATGGTGTCTTCAAATCTTTCTACCATTAACTGATCTTCTGAAGTTTGATTTGTGTCATGTATATCCACAGATTCTAGCAACCATAAAGTTAGAATTGTCTCATCTAGAGTTTCATTTGATAGTGATGAATTAATGTTCTCAGCTGTTTAGGTCTAGGTTGTACATTACCTATTTCACTATGCCCCTATGAATAAGGTGAATATAATCTGCCCCATTAACATTTCAATGTTAGCTACTGTGTTTGTGATATGTCTATCAGCTATATTGTACTGTATTCTCAAATGATTAATAGTTTATTCTAGTGGGTACAACCATTTTGTTTTGTCCTACTTTTGGAACAATAACCGCTTTAATTTTTTCTAGTTCATTTCCTACGTGTAATTTTAGGTCAATTGTCTTACAGCTATTTTTTTTTTAGTCATCCTTAACAAAGGATCAAGGATGTGATATTGAGTTCTTGTTCATTTGGGTTTGGTGTCAAACCCAATTTATTGACTAAATTTTGTGAGACAAATGTTTGTTGAAAACAAGAGTCTATAAGACAGCTCGCTGGAGTGGTGCTACCCTCACCATTCACTAAGTCCAACGTAATAGTGGTAAAAGAACCTCTGTTTTTTGCTACGTTGTTTGACCAAACAGAATGCCCCATGAAAGTGGCATTTTCTTGATTATCCTTGTTTGGAGTAGGTATCTTTTGAGTTTGAGTATTGTTGTTTGGACACTTCAGTGAATCACACATTGATGTGACATGTCTTGAACTTTTACAAAACTTACAAGTGAATTTTAACCTAGATTTACAGTATTTCCTATAATGTCCCTGGTCAATGCACTTTTTACACTGGTTCAACTGTTCACATCTTTTAGATCTTGAGTTAAAGTCTGAATATTTACCACACCCAGTACTACTGTGTTCAACACTTGCACAAAATTTACAATGTGGTGTGTAAGTTGAGGTGGCAGTTACATTAAAGTTTTGTAATGTAGGTGTTCGTGTGGTATAGTTGGACATATTTCAATCTACAGTATCACGTTTCTGGAGACAGTCTTTGGTTTATCCATAGTCTGGGTCTTATTTTGTGTTGAACTATTTCTCAATTTGAGATTAGTTAGGATAGTTGGTAAGTGTTTTCTGATGTCTTCAAGATTAGGATAATTTTCTCCCGTCTTTTAAACTATAACATCTTTAATCCTCAAAGGGAGACACCTAAGAACTGTGCCTTGTATGAGCCAAGATGAAGCTTTAACATCTATCTCATTGCTAACCAGGTGTCCCATAATAGCTTCTAATTTTGAATAAAATCTTTCCATACCACTATGATTACCTTTTAGGGTGAAAAATCAATAATTTGTTGAGATAATTCAAATATAATCTCATCTTTATTAATGTAATTACGTTTCAAGAGATCAATAGCTACTTCATATGAACCAACCACAGCTGGTAAATAGCCTATCATGTTATAGGCTGGAACTTAAAGGAAACTAATTAAGTAGCTAAGCTTATCAACAAGAGGAATACAAGGTTTACTACCTATTGAATTCTCAAATTTTTTCAATGAAAGATTGGGATTGTGCCCTGTCCCCATCAAATGTTGGTACTAACAAAATGGGTAACTTAGCCCTAAATTCTTGTGACTCTGGATTTGGCCTGCCACTTAAATTTTGTTGAAGGTTAGCTCTACTTTGATTAAAATCAGAAATAGGTTTATTTGGTGTTAAGTCGTTCAAACGAGACTGTAGTCTCCTTATGTGGTGTTCAATTGAGATTATCTGATGATCCTTATCAGAGTAAAGGTCTGTAAGTTGTTCATCAGCCATTTCAGGTTCAACTAACTTTGAAATATTCTCATCAATGGATATTATACGTCTCTTAAATTTATCCAATTTAAAAATTACATACTCTAAATCTTCCTTGCCTGGTTGTGTAATATTGTTACATGTGTTGATGGCCTTAGTAACAGCACCCAACTTCCCACGCCTCTTCTTTTTTAATTGTTGCAATTCAGCACTGTCCATGTTTAAGTCAAAATAGTTTAACTAGGGATTGTAATGAAATAATGAGGTAAGAAGAAATTGTCAGAGATGAGAGATCAAATAAATTGAGTAATCAGATACTCAGCCAAGTTTTAAATACAGAAATAGGTTATCTGTTGCTTAAACTGCTTCCTATAGGTTGTTGGAGACAGTAGAATATTGGGGTTAAGTGCAGGATATTCAACCTGTAACATCACTACTGGTAAAGAAAATTGTTTAACAAAGTTTTTCTCCATTTGGTAAATGTGGGTGATTCTTATGTTGTTTTTTACGCTGATTACAAAAATGAAAACACATTTTTTTCTAGCACCCACAGTTTTTGAGGTAATTGCAATTTAAAACCCTTTGAGTTCGAGAGAGCATTCCTCAGTTTGCTTCATTATACGAGATTTATTGTTAGTCATTTATTTTGTATAAAATCTTTATAGTAGGCTATGCATATTTTTATATTTACATGTTTATATAATATGCATATATTATTTAATAAGTACTGCATATATACATCATAACACATATATATATATATATATATATATATATATGCGCCTCGGTGGTGTAGTGGTTAGCGTCGCTGACTACGAATCCATCGGCCCCGGGGTCGAGACCCAGTGACGGCAGCCGGCGCGCAGCAAAACCCACCTGTTCATCCTTCCACACAATAAAGAAAGTGGTTGGTAGATAAATGGGTACCCTAGGTGGCCTAGTGGTTAAGACGCTGGGCTGCTGGTGGGGTGTGGTTCGGATTCCACGTTAAACTGTAGGTCTAAGGTGGAGTGAAAAGCTTGACCTTCGTCAGAATGAACAATTCGGGCGGAAGCTTACCAAAGGTGTGTATATATGTATATAGAGAGAGAGAGAGAAGAGAGAGAGAGAGAGAGAAAGAGAGAGAGAGAAAGAGAGAGAGGAAGGGCGACAAGCTTGACCTTCGTGAAATGAAGAATCATCGCATGGAACATTTAAAAGGTTGAAAGGTATATATATATATATATATATATATGTGTGTGTGTGTGTGTGTGAGTAGGCTGAAGGTGTCCCCATCTAAAAATTGGCACATTACATTATTTTAATCACTAGCTGGTAATTAGCTAACTAATTTATAGATAATACTGATAGGAATGTGTAATACAAAAGCATTGAGGAATTAACCAAACTGATAAAATTCGAATATTGTACTACAGGGTGGGCCGTAAGTTTCCATACATAGGAAAAATAAACATTTTTTTATGGACAACCATTTTTATTTATATAATATGCTCTACATGGTTGCCATTGTTTTGAAAACACATTTCAATACGTGTTCCCCACTGTTGATGAACACGCATTAGCACAGTTGACGTTATGCTTGTAATGGCGTTGGTGATACGTTCCTTTAGATGATTTATGTCTCGTATCTTTTCCTGATACACCATGGCCTTCAAGTGCCCCCAAAGATAGAAATCAAGGGGGGTGAGATCTGGGGATCTGGGAGGCCACTCCACAGGACCACGCCGACCAATCCAAGCATCCGGAAACTGCTGATCCAAATACCGACGCACGTGAAGACCATAATGAGGTGGAGCTCCATCTTGCTGGAAGTAAACTGGGAAGTTACCTTCCTCGTTTAGCAGGGATGGGAAAATCTCTTCTTGCAACATGTTAAGATACCTTTCGGCATTAAGATTTCCACTGACAAAAAAAATTGGTCCAATAATTCTGTCACCCCATATCCCGGCCCACACCATCACTTTACCGGCACCTTGCATCTTCGTCGGACTCAGCCAGTTAGGGTTAGCATTACTCCAATAACGTATGTTTTGCCGATTAACCTCTCCATTGACGTAAAAATTTGCTTCATCAGTAAACAAGATCTTACGTCAAACGCATATTCTTAGGGTATCTGAAACATAAAAACAAACGTTTAATTTTTCCTATGTATGGAAACTTACGGCCCACCCTGTACATTTATATATGCGGCCTCCTCATTTCTGTTAGTATATAGATGTTAGAAAGCGTTCGATGTAAAATAGTTTGGTGTGACTCCTGCTTTAGAGGAAAGACTAGAGGATTTACGACTGCTTTGAAAGAAGTTGTAATAAACAGGCGTAGGCTCGCACCGGCTTGGTGCACAAAGCGACCAGAATTTGCAAAGAATGCACCTTTCAGGTTTTATTAAATAATCATCTCTGGGAAACGACCGTGTGTGAAAGATCTTTGTTGCAATTATTATTGAAGATACGTATTCAAATACTTTAGTGGTATTCCTCCATGAAAGACTGGGCGATATGTTTTAGGCAACAATGTTTGCTCAACAATCCTAATATGAGGACGCAAGCAAATCACCATAATCCTTTTTCTCCAAAAGATGTAACTGAACTATACAATATGCGTGAGGGATAGAAGGTGAAAGTATATAAAACAACTCGTTTCTTCAGAATCTGCGAATAGAATTAGGGCCACAATGGTGGAATGGAACAATAACTTGAACGTTTCTTTGTTCTCCCCTCGGCTGTTTACAGTATAATATTGTTGGAATAACTGTTTCGAGGTAAGAGTTGATTATTGTATAGCTAATACGAGGTTAAATAAATTAATTTTTACTGATGATGCAAAATGTAGTTGTATTAAAGTTGTTAGCTCTTGACCAAGTATTTTACAGTTGGGGTTGATAATTCGAAAAAATCATGAGTGTGAGTTTTGAAGACAGACTCTGGTTAGAAGACGTGTCACATAAATACCAGAGTAACCTCCGTAAAACTCACTAACCATTTTTTTAACCCTTTCATACCCAAATTAAGTCGAAAAGTAATAAAAAAAATTGGGATATAAAAATCGTTTAATTGGACCCAAAATAACTGAAAAATATATTTTACAAAGTTTTATTGTTCATAATTAATAAAATACGAAATGTGTTAAATTTCACACATTGGGAACTGGAAAGTCTAAAATTGCTTCCAAAGTTAACGATGAAAATTTCACACACTGGGCATTAAAGGGTTAACTGTGTGGTATCAGATCGAAATTTAAAGCATACTTGCTTATTTATTTCACTGTTTTATATGAAAATGAATAAGTTTATTGGCAGACCATTATCCATATGACAAATATTAATAATACAATGACAAATCACATACTAGGGATAGAAATATATACAATTACTGAGAAATAATATAGTAATGTCGAGGTTAAGTGATGCTACAAGCAGACGTTTTCACACCATGAATTATATAGCTTAGAAGACGTACGGCAGGACTGGTAAATAGCTTGGCTAATCGGGCTGGTTGATTTTTTAATTCGTTGCATTAGACTGTATTGAGCACGTCTTGTTACATCTTGGAAGCTCGGGACATTGTGGGTAGCAAACATTTGCAGAGCTGAGAATCTCGGAGTAATTTATGGAGGAGTCTAAAAGATCTTTTGAACTGAAAATTTAGGGTTCTGACAGAACCTTTTTTATAAGCCACCCAGAGTTGCTTTCTCTATATATTACTAGAGAAAGAGAGTTTCTTTAGCTTCACTTGTACAGAACCGGAGGTCCCTTATAGTCATATTCGCTTTAACACAAAGGCTTCGAAATTTTCTTATATCTGAGTCATCATTCAAGGAGCTGGTGACGGTTTGACCCCAATACTTAAATTCTTGTACTTCCTCATCGTATATTATGTTATTATAAATTTAATATGTAGATGGGAACTTCCCTGTCTTCTAGTTTTGTAAATAAAATATTGTGGTTCATTCTATCATATGCCATACTTATATCTAGGAAACAGCTATAAATAGTTGAATTACTGTCAGTGTAGTTAAATATAATTTCCTTAAGTACATTGATACACAGATTAGTTGAGTGGAACCTTTTAAAACCAAACTTATTATGAGATGTTCATAAGTAATCATTTAAGCGGTGTAACAAGAGTTTCTCTAGTAGTTTCGAGAAGCAAGAGGCGATAGCAATAGGCCCGTAATTATTGTTGGATAGAATACCCCCTACTTATTTTATATATAATATATATATGTGTATATATATAATTACACAATAGAGAGAGGGAAGGCTATATTATCTCGGCTTATTTACGTGTGTTGATTCACGAAATGTATAGTCTAAATATCAGTACATACATAAAAATATTACATACAAATAGCAAATCATTAAAATTTTTAAATTATCATAACGGTTACTATGTATGGGCGCTTTTATGTTTCTACTGTGCAGTATTGTTTCGTTGCGTTTGATGTTTTTTTTTTTATTATCTTCTCGATGTAACTGCCATAAGTGATTTTATTGGTAGCTAGGCGTGATTAAATTTTCGCGAAATTTGGTGAAATTATCATATTTTTCTGTAAATTTGGCCTGAGCAAATTATAGTTCTTGTTTCGAAGTGAAATGTCAAGTAAATTTGTAAATTAAATATGAAAAGTGATAATTAGTAGCAGTATAAACTTTGATATTTTTTGTCAAAATTTCGAGAGGCTCGATCTGGAGGCAACTAAGTTGGATCCGAATTCCATCCTTTGAGTTTAGTTGACCCGCTAGGTGATCGATCACCGATGAGAGAGAGAGAGAGAAGAGATGAGAGAGAGAGAAGAGATGAGAAGAGAGAAGAGTGAGGGAAACGAAACCGAATGCGCAGCGACTTGGTGCAGGACAGTTTCGGTTTCAGATGGTCTATTGGCATTTTTCGGGCAGTCCTGGTCCCACTGCTCGATGGTTCGCTAAATATGTGTTTTAGCACTCGTTAGGCAAACCACGAGAGTTTGAACGAGTGTCTAAGGCTTTACTGTCTATACAGGAATACAGAAGGTTCGTTGTGAAACCGCCTACGGCGATTATTGCCAGTAAGAGAGTCCCTCAGCCAGGCGTAGGAAGAGCAGCGTTCACCGACAAAAGTCGAGATGAGAGAGGCGAGTTTCTTCGTCGACTTCTAGAATTGCAAATTTCGTCCAATTCCGGTGCGTGGTTCCACTATCAGATATCTCCACCTCCTGATCCTCTTAGAATTGGACGTCTCGCTTGGGGTTTTTTTTTCGCCAATTTGGAGAGAGAGAACCTCAAGCGTGCTGATCTGTTGTATGGTGATGCAACCCCTTGCATTCTAGCGAAGTGAGCAGGAGAGCTGCGAGTGGAAAATTAAGAAGTCCGTTGTCAACTGTGTGGATTGTGATCTAAACAACGTCCAGCAATTAATGTACTGATTATTATGTAATGAAATTATAAGTGAAAGGGTACGATTATTGCCCATATTTGTTTTGTTTTTCGTCAAATAGTATGTGCGCTCTGGTCAGTATTTTATATAACGTTTTCTCGTTCTTTCTATGTTGCCCTGATAGTAACTGTCTAACTATATAAATAATTGTTTCGAATTTAAAGCGATCTTGATGAGAAATCGCTGGAGTAGATTGTGAACTTGAAATGTGTTTTAACCAGTGTTCAGAAAATTATCCGTTATTTTTCACGTAATAGATTCGTTACAGGTTGTAAATTGATTATTATTGTGAAATGTTATTTTATGCAAATGTTATGAAAATTATAAAGTTTTTTTACGATTTTTATAAAATGATACAAAATATCTGATGTGTGAAATTTGTCATTCTAATGATTTCTTCTCTATTCAACTATGAATTTGATAAAGGAAAAACTGCAAAATAAATAAATTTGTTGAATAAATAAATAAATTTGTTAAACGATATTAACCCTTTCATACCCAAATTAAGTCGAAAAGTAATAACAAAAATTGGGATATAAAAATCGTTTAATTGGACCCAAAATAACTGAAAAATATATTTTACAAAGTTTTATTGTTCATAATTAATAAAATACGAAATGTGTTAAATTTCACACATTGGGAACTGGAAGGTCTAAAATTGCTTCCAAAGTTAACGATGAAAATTTCACACACTGGGCATTAAAGGGTTAATAAGTTTTCCTCGTGTAAAACTTATTTTCAAGGGGGTGATACGAGTGTAGTAATGTCTAATTAAGCATAAAATGTTTTATTTATACGAATTTAATGATGTTTAATTAAACGTTTTGTTAATAAGAAATAAATAATTGTTTTGTCATAAAATGCTAGTTGGCAACATCCAGAAATGGTCTAGTGGCAGAGAAAAGCAGAATGCCCAAAATCGACAGTTATCGGGCGGCTGTTGGCCTAATAAGGTGTTCTTTTTGTATTACGATGTTTTTGTAAATTTAGAATATTCTTTCGTGTCTCTCTCCGGATAAATGTTAACGTTAATTTCCCTCTCTCTCGCATTACCCAGTTTATCAGAAAGTCTTTTCGGAATAAATAAAAGTTAGTAAAGTGTAATTAATTGTATAATTAACCCCCCGGTCTCTTTTGCATTATTCGAAAGTGAAATGACCTCGTCTTGGTCACATGCTACCCGTTTTTATAAAGTACAGCGAAAACGAGTGTAAAGAGAATGATAAAAGGTAAAGAGAAATTGAATGAACTAACGTAACTAATAAAAAATGTAAAAGATGTTTGTAAAGTGGGATTCACTACACGAAAGCGGTGCGATAGAACTACACTCGAAGGGGCAATGTGGTATTAAATTATAATAGTACGCTTTGAGAATACAACGCAACTTTTTGTATGTTTTGAGGTCTATACATACTCTCGTATGAGTCTATTTCTGACTATTAAACTTTTTTTAATGCACGAGTTATTTATTTAAGTTTTCACTTCTATTGTTCGAGAATATAAGGTTCAAAATTGAGTGTCAAACTCTGTAGTCATAAGGCGACGCTGCTATTTAGTTTTTACCTGTAAAGTATGTATATATACTGTGTATACATCAGTCTGATGTGTGAGAATGTTGCCCCCCCTGCAGTTAAAATTAGCGGGGCCACGAACACGATGGAACGCACCGGAACGAGCCGGAATGCTGCGTAAAAAGTGCCTTTTTTCGTACTCAACAGGGAATGTTTGTTTGTTTCGAAAGACCGTGAAGCTAGGAACTCCAGGAAAAATTTATCCTTTTTTGTTTGTTTTTGTCTGTTTTTGTTTGTTTTTGTCTCATGAAAGACCATGAAAGAAAGCGAGGAGGATTTTTTTTAATTTTTTAAAGTTTTAAATTTTTTTTAATTTTTCTCATGAAAGCCCATGAAAGACACCTTATAAATGAAGGTGGGGGACCGTTATGAAGGACGGTGAAGGATCCTCATGAAGGAAGGTGAGGGGGGAAATTTTCAAATTGATCCATGTCTGTCTCCGCAAATGCGGGCATACTACTAACTTAACCGATTCCAAAACACTTTCTAACAAGTTGGACTGCAATATCTACAAACAAAAATTAAACATTTTAACTTCATTCTTTTATGTACGGATTTCATCTGCGGATTATATTCGGATTATCTATCTATTTATCCATTTATAAATTCTCATTTATTTAGCTAAGTATCTATCATCTGAAGAATGCAAAATTACGTTATTAATATATTAATAATGTAATCTCGTCAGCCCTCGTAGCTCAGCGGGTAATATCGTTCCCTCACAAACGATGTAAAGACACTGAGGTTGGGGGTTCGACTTCCGATAGTGCTGGAAATTATAATTCTGGAGTTAGCGCAATGGAACTCATTAGTTGGCCTGAGCGCCGTGAAGGTTCTGGCACACCTGAATTACGTAGGAACGACACCCCTCCCCTATATAAGAAGGAGAGAGCCAATATATATGCACACAGTATATAATATATAAATTGGGTGAATTTCACAATTAAACACATGAAATAAACAAATGATGCACACCCACAAGGAAAAGGAAAAGCGATACTATAGTCTTTCTTGTATTAAACAGCACACCTCTTCAAGAAATAAAGGAAAAAGGCAAGAAGCCAAAAATATATGTCTTTGTACAGCTTAAACAAAATAGTAAGAAGAGATTTGCAAAAGTTTAACAAGTACTGATAAAGGGCAAACGGTATTTTAACATGATATGGTCAATTTTGTACGTTCCCGAACTGTTATTGAAATTATTTTTAAGATAGATGAATGCACACGCTAGAATATTCCTTTCAATTATGTCTTTAATTTTAACGAGAACTTTAGAGCTCTCTCAATTAATACTATAATTAAATCTATACATATAGTTAAACAATGCATTAGAATTATTTGCTGTCCTACTCGCATATTTGTGCTGTTTCACTCTGACATCTAAAGTTTTTCCAGTCTGACCTATATAAACTGAATTACATTGCGTACATCCAATCGAATAGTCCTGATAATCTTGTTGGGTGTGTTTATTCGATTGGATGTACACAGTGTAATTCAGCTTATATCGGTGCCAGGCATCTAGTCTTTTTTTGAAGATATCCACCGCTATACCATTCGTGTTCCTTAGTTCCTTGTGTGTGTGTGTGTGTGTGTGTGTGTGTGTGTGTGTGAGTACAAAGAGCCAATTCGCCAAATCAGTTTTGAGATATTTTCTACGAGAGGCATATAGTGCAAATACATGCATTGAAAATAACTACGTTTTGAGCGTACGAGGAGGGTATTTGGCTGTATCAAATGTCTGTGGATGAGGGGAGGATTGAACTATTCATTCATGGAACAATCGCAAATTTGCAAATGTGGCGAGTTTGTCCCTCGTTCTCGCGACGCTTCGTAAATATGCAGTGGTGCTCATAAGTATTCGCACAGAAAAATATTTGTTATATACCTCCTTTTCTTTTGTACCATGCATAAGATAGTCATGAAAATTTTACCGTTGGTTTGGGAAAATTTACAAATAGAAAAAATTGTTTAACTCCAAAATAATTTATAATGTAAAACATCAGAGAATTTGAGGAAAATAAAAAATAAAATAAAATGCAAAAGTTTTCGTAAATTTACTTACAGAATTATTTAGTTCTTTCTGTGTCCACCTTAGGCTTGAAGAATTTAAAATTCTTATCAGTAGTTAGCTGTTTATTAATTAAAGACTGATGGCAATTCTGAATTCTTGAATTTTATAAACCATTAATAAGCAAGGGGTCCTCGTGGTATAGAGCTGTCTACAGATCTTAAGAGATCTGTTATTGCTGTATACGAGTCTGGAAAGAGTTATAAGAAGATAGGAGAAGAACATCTAATTCCATTTACGACGGTTGTTGCAGTTAACAAAACTATCAAGGTGTGGAAGGCTTTACAAGATTTTGGAACGTACAGCTAGGCCGATTGAAAGAATGGTTGCTGCGTATCCGCGAGTGACTGTGAGTGATATTTGTCCAACATTAAAACTCTAAAGTCGATGACCATCGCTCTGCTATACGTCGTACATTGAGAAAGAATGGTTTACATGGAAGAGTTTCACAAAGAAAAACCTCTGCTACGAAAAGCGTACAAAGAAACTCATTTAAAGTACGCGAAGGATCATCAAAATGATAGATTTGCATTTTGGAAGAAAGTTCTCTTGACAGACGAGACCAAAATTTAATTATTATGGAACAACGAGCAGAGATACGTTTGGCGAAAATTAAATACTGCATTCGAGAAAAAAAATCCTTCCTGCGGTTAAACAAGGTGGTGGTAATTTGCTTCCTTCGGGATACTTTAGTGCTTCTGATCCAGTAAAGCTTGTTGTCATCAATGGAATCTTGAATTCGAAGAAATATGAGGAAATCTTAGAAGAAAATGTATTGCCTTCGGTTTGAAAGTTGCGAACGGGTTGCAACTGGGTACTGCAACAAGATAATGATCCAAAACATAAAAGTAAGAGCACCATGAAATGGCTTCAACTAAAGAATTTCAGGCTTCTCAAGTGGCCTAGTCAAAGCCCAGGTCTTAGTTTAATCGAGAATTTATGGTTTGATTTGAAAAAAAGTGTCCGCAAGAGAAACTCTTCGAATCTGAATGAATTGCAACAATTTTCTTTAGAAAAATAGGCTAAAATCTTTACCGAGAGATGTCGAAACCTTGTAGAAAAATACCCAAAACGAATCATCGATGAAGCAAAATCAAACAAAAAGGGGACACAAAGTATTAAATAATTTTGTAAATAAATGTATGAAATGGCTGCTGCATTATACTAAGAATTCGAGGTCAATGTTTTACATTGTAAGTTGGAGTTAAACTAATTTTCTTTTATTGGTTAAAATTTTCCAAACAAATGGTAAACGTTTCATGATTATCCTATGCATGGTACAAAAGATAACACCGGTCTGCATGAAAATCGATTTCTTTATTTTGAGTTGTGATTCTGAAGCAGTTCGCTGCGCTGAATTAAAAAATGCTACCAGTTTTTTTTCTATCACCCACAGTTTTAAAGTTATTAGCAAAACAATGTTGGGGCGTTTTGTAATTTTTTACCTTTTTTATCTTTAATTAATTTTATTTTTTCATATTTTTCAGATAGATAATTCTAACATTACGTCTTTAAAATTTTAATAATGGCTTCTAGAGGATGTACCCATAGTCCAGACATATTTTGTTATATTTGTGGTCGGTATGTTGTTGTAAAACAAAGGACAAATGTAACGACCTTCATTAAGAGAGCTTATCATGCTTATTTTGGAATTAAATTAGGAGATCCAAGACAAAAGTTGGGCTCCACACAAGGTTTGTCTTACGTGTGTTGTGGCACTAAGGAATTGGAGCAAAGGTAAAAAGAAAAGTTTGCCATTTGGGATCCCTATGGTATGGCGCGAGCCTAGAAACCATACCGACGACTGCTACTTCTGTTCTTGCAATGTTAAAGGTTATAATGCAAAGAATAAAGAGAACCTTCAATACCCAAGTCTTCCATCTGCAATAAGGCCGGTACCCCATGGTCCAGAAGTTCCTATTCCCCGCCCACCCGAGAGTCTGGATCAATACAATTCAGATTCTGATTCAGCTCCAAATCCAGACAATGATGATGTTTATGAACAGCCAACAGCTGACCCAGATCCTCCTAAACCATTAACCCAAGCCGAACTAAATGATTTAGTCAGGGATTTGAATCTGCCTAAGGACTCTGCAGAACTTTTGGGGTCTAGATTGCAGGAGAACAATTTATTGGCATCCGACACATACTTCGCTTGGTACAGAAATCGTGAGAAAGACTTCGTGCCCTTTTTCGAAGAAAATGGTCCCTTGGTATTTTGCAAGGGCATCACAGGATCAGTGTGCAAGCTAGGCATCGAATACCAAACCAGTGACTGCAGGTTGTTTATAGATTCCTCTAAAACCAGTCTAAAAGGAGTGTTACTGCACAACGGTAACAAATATGCATCAATCCCAGTGGCCCATTCTACTCATTTAAAAGAGACCTATGATAACATGAAACTGCTTCTGGAAAAAATTCAGTATCAAAATCACAGATGGATATTGTGTGGGGATCTCAGAGTCCTTTGCATGTTACTTGGGCAGCAATCAGGATACACTAAGATGCCATGTTTCATCTGCGAATGGGATAGTCGAGCACGTGACCAGCACTGGAAGAGGAAAACTTGGCCTCCTAGAGAGAATCTTACCCCAGGATCAAAGATCATTTTACATGAACATCTAGTTGAACCAAATAAAATCCTCCTACCACCCTTGCACATTAAGTTAGGCTTGATGAAACAGTATGTCAAAGCATTGAATAGAGAAGGCGAGTGTTTCAAGTACATTTGTTCAAAATATCCAAAGATTAGCTACGAGAAAATAAAGGAAGGTGTTTTTATAGGTCCTCAGATTAGAAAGTTATTGACAGACGATCATTTCTTGAACACAATGACCAATAAAGAAAAAGAAGCATGGCTTGGTTTCAAAGATGTTGTTGAAAACTTCTTGGGAAACTACAAAAGCCAAAATTATGAAAGACTGGTGGAAAATATGCTTAAAAAGTTTTGTGCCTTACGCTGCAACATGAGCCTGAAAGTTCACTTCTTATTTTCGCATCTTGACCTTTTTCCCGAAAATCTCGGAGATATCAGTGAGGAGCAAGGGGAACGATTTCACCAGGACATCAAAACCATGGAAAGAAGATATCAAGGAAGATGGCATACAAATATGATGGCGGATTACTGCTGGTGTCTGCAACGAGATCAGCCTAACGCACAGCATAAGAAAACATCAAAGAAGCACCGGTTTAGTCGTCATTAGTCAGATCTACCTTCGTAGCTTTAAGTCTTTGGAATAAGTCCTGAAATGTTTGCAAGTAAAGAAGGTAAATATATTTTGTTTCTTTCAGTTATTTTTTTATTCTTTCATAAACAAGCAATATGCTTGTCCAAGAGCTAGGAGCTATTTAATTCTGCTTTAATTAGGTTTTACTCTATCACCTAAAGATTTCGTGCTACAAGGGGTGTTGTAATACCTCATCTGTCCCCAAATGTTAACCACTCATTGATGGGAGGGGAGAGAGTATTTTGCTGGGAACGGGACTGGTTGTTATATATATTTACCCAACATTATTATGTAAGCGTTACTGTAGTCTATAACAACAAAATTTATGGTTTAGCATGTGCAATCCAATGTTGGTCTCGATAAGATGGTTCACATTTGGGGATAAATGGGGGATTTATGACACACCCTGTAGTAAGAAAACCATACGTGATAGGGAAAAACTAACTACATTTTTAAGATCAGCGCCCTCAAATTATATAGAATCACCAACTAGTTTGTAAAAATTGATCGACAAGTTTTCAAATGTGTACTGGTGTAATTATGAATATAACTGAAATATTTCTCTGTACGAATAATTATGAGCGTCACTGTGTGTATATATATATATATTATATAAAATACTAACCACTCACAAGTTGAACTTAATTACTAATGAAACTAGACGTTTTCTTACCCCAAAATTGGATTCCTGGCACCGCACCCCCCAAAAAACAACTCTTGGAATTTTCGAGACCAGTACTCTCTGTCCATTTCAGAAGTTGCCAGAAGCATTTTCACCAACTAGTCTCTGAAATTAATAATGGCAGACTCAAGGGTCAAAATTCTTTCCCTCAAAGATGTTTTTCATCCATATCTGAAAATACATTGAGAGTTAAATTTAGGATTTAGGATGTTTTTGTACACAGAATTACTTCTCAAATTACTTTTATTTCATTTTAAATTCTTTTTCTTTTTTCATTGTTTAATCATTTAGTATTTACTTAGATATTAAATCTGTAAAAAGATACATATCAGTTAGATTTATTATTATATTCACTGAAACATGGTGTAACGCAATATTCAGATCATTTTTATTCACTTTTGTCATCATGCGTCACCTTTTCACTTAATCAAACTTCCATAATTACAACCATTATCGTTACTTATCACTTAAAAAACATTTAACTTTTTTCAGAGTTTAAACCTTTAATAAAAGATTAAAATCAACATTAAAAGAATCGCATCAAAGCAAACACGAATCACACTGTCCACGTAACGAGATCTCTTCCAAACTTCACTTCAAGACTCGTGAGAAATAGCTCTGAAAGCAAGAGCCACCTTCGTTTAAGCTTTAATGTGGGAGAATACGTAAATCGATAAGTTCGTTTGAGGTGGTCGGAAACAAGGAAACAATATTGATTCCACCCGAGGTGTTATCAGTATGGCCTACACGAGTAATTCTCTTTGCATAGGGTGTTTATAAAGTCCCTATCTATTTCAGTGAAAACGTAGCAAAAAGGGTAAAATTGAATAACAATATAATAGAAGGCATACATTTAATGAATATTTAAGCATATGATTCTACAGTACATGAGCACCATCAGTATCTCTACAGCAGGGGTTCCCAAATTGTGTTCCGCGGAACACTTCTCACGGTATACAAGTGTTCCGCGGAACACCAATTTGGGAACCCCTGCTCTACAGAGTTCGAATCTGTCAGCAGCATTGCGGAACACATTTTGGAGCATGACAGGGGTTATTTTTGTAACTGCTGTTACGATACGAGCGCGTAAATGTCTCAGCTTCATTCAGATGGCATCTTAAACACCGTCGTCTTTCAACAAGATGGGGTACCTTGTCATTACGCAAACATTGTTCGGGAGTACCAAAATGAACGATTTCGAAATCAGTGGATCGGACGTGAAGGCAACAGGCCCTGGGCGACTCGATCTCTTGACCTAATGCCCTCGGATTTCTTTGCATGGGGCCTTATCAAATCATGCTTCAAAATGTGTTCCGCAATGCTACTGACAGATTCGAACTCTGTAGAGATACTGATGGTGCTCATGTAGAATCATATGCTTAAGTATTCATTAAATGTACGCCTTCTATCATATTGTTATTGAATTTTACACTTTTTGCTACGTTTTAACTGAAATAGATAGGGACTTTATAAACACCCTGTATACTCTGACCACAATTGTTCGAATTAAAATGGTTTCTCGTTCATGTTTGTTTGGCACGAGTAGATTAGTTACTTGTTGAAACGTTTTAGGTATGTAAATTTTTATATAATTAATTTTATATAAACTTTTGGTCTCTTACACATTTTCTTTCGCTCGTTCTTCAGTTTCTCAAATTGTTTGTTTCCCTGTATTTCTCTTTATCTGTCTCATTTGAGTGTCTGTTTTTTCGTCTGTTCCCTTGTCGATCCTTCTGTCTATCTGTGCATGGTTTGTTCGTCTGATGTATTGTATGTCTTTATGTGGCTGTTTGTACACACTCTGTTATTTGCTTGTTTGTGTTCAGCTTTCTCTCTTTCTCTCCTCTCTCTCTCTCTCTCTCTCTCTCTCTCTCTCTCTCTCAATAAACTTTCATCCGTGACTTAGTATGTAATTATTTTAAATGTTTAAATTTTGGAGGGAATTTAAGAGTATCAATACCCTCAGATCAGAGGGATTAACTATAATTTTTCCTTATAATGAAATGAAACACCAAGAGGTGGAGTATATACACTACGGATAAATCGGATTTATAAAGTATTACAAATAATTATATGAGACAAAATATTAGGCTTTGATTGAAAGGTTTTTCAGCAAAATAATTTATGGTTGTAAAAAATGGGAAGAGACACGGAATATACCTAGTAAACCTGGTAAAAGTTCAGTGCGTCGGTCTTTCTTCACAAGAAGGTCAAGCTGGTGGCCATACCACTAGGTCTGGCCTGATGGAGGGGCGAATTGCTTTTTTGTGATCTCCATCGTACATAGCTAGCCACACCCGGCTCATCCGGTATCGTCCTGAGCCAGATATCGTCTCTTTTGGAAGATTTCAATGTTGACACTTCTGCTGTTCCTGCTGTCTTTCGGAAGCTGGTTAAAAAGTCTTAGCCTCCTGACAACCAAACCATTTTCCTTCATTGCTGAGTGTACCTTTCGGGTCTTTAATTTGGGAACACTAGACATTCTACCTTTCCTATTTTCCAGTGTTCTTTGGATATTCACTGGGCTTAATTTTAGGTTAGGTTCCAATTTTTTTATAATTTTTCATATATAAATTATGGTGTATCTCTCCCTTCTTTCCAGCGAGTACAGATTTAATTTACAGTGCTCTGTCTTTCCCAGTAGCTGAGTTTTTTGCAGCCATCAATCTTGGATGTGAAATTACTCTGGACTTCTTCTAGTTTATTATTATTTTTTCTTTTTTATATAAGAACGTCAAGACAAAGCAGTAGTCAAGTTTTGGTATGATCAATGTGTTCAGCAGGGGAATCATTATCATTCTTTCGAAGTTTCTTAGTAGTCGTCCCGTAACTCTTTTTGCTTTGTTTGTCGCTATCTCATTCTGTTTCAAATTTTGCATCATCTGTCATTATTACCTCTAAATCTTTTGCTTTTGTGCTTCCTAAATGCCCTGTCTTCATTTCTTCCATAGCTCAAGAGCTGAAATTTCTCGATGTTAAAATTCATGGTATTGTCTTCTGACTATTTGTATATTCTGTTTGTCCCTGTTTTGGGCTTCCACCTCTTCTGCATTGTCGATTCTTCTGCTGATCTTTGTATCGTCAATAAAGAATGTTACTGTACTGTTGTTGTCTATTTCATTGTCTGTCTGTCAGCAAGATAATGAATAGAAGTGGAGCTAATACTGTTCCTTGTGGAACTGAGCTGCGCACTTCCAATTGTGATGATGATATACTTTGAATTATTATGGCTTTCTGCTATTTTATGTGCTATTATGTCATGATGACGATTATCGAATGCTTTAGCAAAATCCATGTACATTACATCATAGTTATCATTGCTTTCAAATACGTCTATGGTATTGTTACAGTGCTCTATTAGTTGTGATAAGCACGATCTTCCTGATCGGAATCCGTTCTGGTTCTCTTTGAATCTTTCCTATCTCCAAAACGTCGTATATTTCCTCCCTGACTACTCTTTCAAATATTTTGGTAAGATATGATGTCAGTGACACCAGTCTTTGCTTGAGACCTATTCCTCCCTTTATATATAGAAACAATGGTCGCTCTTTTCAGTATGCTCTCCATTTCCCGTTTCCATGAATCTTCTCAATATCCACTAAATTGGTGTAACTATTTATTTCTTACAGTTTTTAATTAACAAGGCATTCCATTTGCCTGGACCTGCAGCTGAATGTAAGTTCATTTGTCATATAGCTTTCGCTATATCTTCTGCGGTAAATTCAAAATCAGTTATACATTCTCTATTTGATTCCATTTAACTCTATTTAAATGTATTTCTGTTAGGTACTGCTTTGTCTCTATTTGGGGTACTGAAAGCTGATTCCAATATTTCAGATATTTCTTTTAGATTATTGGTTAGCTCATTATTTTCTTTCTTTAAGAGCATGGTTTTTGTTTTTCTTTTCGTAAAGCTATAGCAGTGTTTTGGGTTATCTTTTATTGTTTCGACCTCATCTTCCTGTTCACTTTCTGAATGGTCCTTAATTAGGGATTGTATTTCCCTGTCTATATTTTCCAATTTTACTTGTATCACGTTTTTGGTGTCGTTATCTGTGCAATTAATTAGCTTCGTGGCTGCTCTCCTTTTCTTGCAGAATAGTGTTCGCTTTTATCTCTCGAAATACTGTGATTCCTCTTTCCCCTTTGGCTGTACTTTCGGAACATATTTTTCTAACATTTACAGTCCTTTTTCTCCAAGGTTATTATATCCTCTAAGACTGTTTTCCAGTTGAGTTGTGCTGTATGGCATCTGATTTCTTCTCAGTTTATGGTCTTAGAATTAGATTTAAAATCTCAAATTGGCTTATTTCTTCAGTATGAGTATTTTCTTTTAGTACTCTCGCCATATTAGTGGATACCTCGATAATGTTGCGGTCTGAGATATTTATTGCCGTTATTTTTATATCATTGATTAAGTTGGTGTTATTCGTAAATACCGGATTCAAGCAGTTATTTTTTCTAGTGTATCTGTTATCTCCTGTGTTAATATAAATTCATTTGTTAGAGTTATCAACATTTTTGCTTCTCCTGGTCTTCTCTTGAGCACCACTTGTCCTAGTGTATATAATCGTATACATTTCTTCTCATTTTTTTAAAAACACCGTATATTCTGGGATGGAGTGTTTAAGAACGTTATTAGGTTTCTGATGTCGGCAATGACTTCAGGAAATTTTGCAGTTGGAGTGTTCGGAGGTCTGTAGATGGCTATTAGTATCATGTTAAGTTTTTCAATTCTTACTGGTAAGAGCTCCACTGTTTGATTTACATATTCTCTGCCATATGGCTCTCATTTATGTATATAGCACAGCCACCTTTCCATCTTTCTGTTCTATCAGCTCATAGTATGATGTAACCATCAATTTTTATTTCTTTTTTATCTATGCAGTATTCGCAGTTTTCACAATCTCTTTGGCAGTCTTTAAGATGTGTTTCTGTGAGGCATACGATGTCAGTTCTTGTTGCTTCCATAAATCCTTGCAGGTATGAGACTTTGTTTATCGTGTGGTTCGGTCTTAGCCCTTGAATATTTGCCAGGACTATATTTATGTTTCCTGTTTTGCGTTGTCCTTCGACTATTCCAAATTCAACTTCCTTAATTTCGCGTGTTTTGTATTCCTATGGTCCTCGAAGAAAGCTCTGTTTCCGTTTACCTGTTTTGGTAGTTTTTTGCTTGGTGACGGATTGGCTCGGAGGTTCTCAGTTATTATCTACTGTCTTCTCTTATTTATTCTACTTTCTGATCTCTCTTTATTTCATTTATCGCTTGGTTTCTCTACACTCTTTTCACCGTACCGTATAAATTTCATGGTAGCCACGCCGAGACTATGAAAACCGTTACAAAACAAAGGGGGGGTTCATTAACACTCTTTTAACACTTGTGATTATTTTATTTAATTCCGAAAATGGTTTAAGTGATTTAGGGGGGGTGCGAGTACGGAATTTGACTATAACATTTTACGTTGGAGAGGAACACAAACAATTAATTAAATTTTACGTTACATGACGCCAACCTCACGCTTAACGCGCCGCCTAGAGACTGACTCCTTTTTGTGGGTAGTCTGCTCTCTGGGCCTCTGTTCAGGACTGCCAACTCTACCCATTTTAAACAATTTAAATCTAACAAACATACTTTTTCGTAATTCCATAATTATTAGTAAATGATTTACATTAAACATTATCTTAATTAAACAAAAATTAATATTCTTAACTAGGCATTACTACACTCGCATCACCCCCTTGAAAATAAGTTTTTCCATTAGTAAAACTTATTAATATCGTTTAACAATTTTAATAAATTTATTCAACAAATTTATATATTTTGCAATTTTTTTTTTTTTTTTCTTTAACAATTTCAAAGTTGATAGACAAGAAATAATTAGAATGACAAATTCCACACATATATTTTGTATCATATTAAAACCGAAACCTTTATAATTTTCACATTTGCATAAAATAACATTTCACACTAATAATTAAATTACAACCTGTAACTAATCTATACATGCCAAAAAAAAAATAACGGAAAATTTTCTTACAGTGGCTACACAAATCTCAAGTTCACAATCTATTCCCGCGATTCCTCATCAACGATCGCTTTACATTTGAAACAGTTATTTGTATAGTTATACAGTTACTATCAGGGCGACATAGAAAAAAAATAAGAAAAAGTTTACATAAAATACTGACCAAGAGCGCACATACTATTTCACGAAAAACACAACAACTATGGGCAATAATCGCACCCTTTCACGTATAATTTCATTACATAATAATCAGTACATTAATTTGCTGGACGTTTAGATCACAATCCGCACGCTGACAACGGACTTCAATTTTTAATCGCAGCTCTCCTGCTCACTTCGCTAGAATGCAAGGGATTGCATCAATCAACATGCAACAGGGCAGCACGCTATAATGGTTCCGCTCTCTCTCCAATGGCGAAAAAAAAAACAAGAGAGACGTCCAATTCTAAAAGGATCAGGGGGGGAGATATACTGAAAGCGGGACCACGCGATGGAATTGGACGAAATTTGCAATTCTAGAAGTCGATGAAGAAACTCGCCTTGTCTCATCTCCACTTTTGTCGGTGAACGCTGCTCTTCCTACGTCCAGCTGAAAGACTCTTCCACTGGCAACAATCAAACGATCACTCCGCCGTAGGCCGTTTCCCAACGAACCTACTGTATGTCTGTATGGACAGTACAGTCGTAAACACCCGTTCAAGCTCACGTGGCTTGCCTACCGCGTGCTACAACACATATTTAGCGAAGCATTCGAGCAGCGTGACCAGCTACTGCCCGAAAAATACCAGTAGACCATCTTCGATCGAAACTTTCGTGTGCCAAGACCCTGCACACGTAAATTTCTCTTCTCTTCCGAAACTGTCCTGCGCCAAGTCCCTGCGCATTCGGTTCCTCTCTTCTATCTCTTCTCTTCCGAAACCATCCTGCGCCAAGTCCCTGCGCAGTTGGTTTCTCTTCTCTCTCTTCATTGGTGATCGATCACCTATCCGGTCGACTAAACTCACTGGATGGAACTCGGATTCAACTTGGTTGCCTCCAAACCGAGCCTTTGAAATTTTGAAAAAAAAGTTTATTCGAAACGTGTTTCTGTACTGCTTATCATTTCATATTTAATTTATCGAATTTTCTCGTCAGTTCACTTCGAAATACTAACTACACATTTGCTCTGGCCAAATTCACGGAAAAAAAAAGAAAAGACAAATATCAGAATTTCGCAAAAATTTAATCAAATCTAACTACCAATAAGGTCACTTATGGCAGTTACAGCGAAGATAAAAAAAGTCATAAAACGTACGAAACAAAATTGTACAGTATAAATATAAAAGCGCCCATAACTACACATTTGCTCTGGCCAAATTCACGGAAAAAAAAAAAAAGACAAATATCAGAATTTCGCAAAAATTTAATCAAATCTAACTACCAATAAGGTCACTTATGGCAGTTACAGCGAAGATAAAAAAAGTCATAAAACGTACGAAACAAAATTTTACAGTATAAATATAAAAGCGCCCATACATAGTAACTGTTAATATAATTTAAGAACTATTATTGTTCAAACTACCGTCAGAAATCACATCAATACTTTTAAATACAAAAGACGAAAATGAACCCCAGAAACTTCATGTCATCCATTCTCTGACAATCATGAACCCTCTTGCCCTTTGAGGAGGAGCACACAAAGACGCCACAAAAACGTTACTGGCTATCTAGAAGGCTCCATTTCCGAGTGTACACTTCAGCCAATGTTTCAAATGCATTAGTTAACCCCCGACTGAAGGTTTCAACAATAATAATTTTCCAAAACAGTTATTAAAAAGTAAAAAAAATTAAATATTACTACCAAAAATTATTTTAATACAGTAATTTCAACTTGAAACTAAATTTCATATGAATTGAACTCGCAATTCGCAAATTACATCTGAGAGACAACTCTCTCCTTCAACAGAAACCCCAGTATGGTTTGCAAATCACAAAAATCCAAGTAATTTATCGTTTCCAAGTGAAACTACAAATTTGCATAGTTATACTAAATAATAATAGATAATATGCACTAAAAAATACACGCAACCTAATGTAAACAAACACAAAGCATTGCCTAATTGAGAGCGGTCGCTTTGTTTGTAAGCGAACCTCTATACAAATATCCCTACGTAACCGAATGAAACTGCATTATATCCTGACAATTTTGTAATTTTTTCTATGCAAACGCTCTAACTAAAAAAAAAAGGACATTTTTCATTTCTAATACCCAAATTAAAATATCAAATCAAAACATCCTTTTTAGAATACAATCTAAATTCCAAATAAAAATTTTACCATTGTCATTGAACTGGAAGAAAGAAAAATAAAAATCGGCCTTACTATAAAAATAAAATTGAATGCATTTATAAAACGTAAAGAAACTATATGAAAAATTTCTATACCAATTTCTGTAATTCAAAAATAATTATAATAATATCCAGCTTTCGTAAAATGTGTACCGTAACTCACATTGGCCGCCGAAATAAAAATAAAATTTACTGCTGCACTTTTAGACCTATAATTAATAAATTCAATGTTACGCGTGGAAAGCACAGTTTAGAATTTAATGCATAACATTTGTGCTTATTAAAGAAAAATCCTATGATTATTTATGTTAAACCAATTAAAATTTTGTTAAATAACTAAAAATTTAATACTCAATAGACAGATACCGTAGTAACGGTTAATCTCCGAACAATATTTAACGATAGGCCTACAAGAAATCTTTCTTTAGTACAATACAATAGCCATTTTACAAAATATGTCGGAATTGTCGTGAAATTGAACGAAAGGAACGGAAAAAAAAATAGATAAATCAGCCTACCTACCAAATTTTGACTATATAAATATATATAATTATATATTTAACTAATATATGTATAAGTTAATATGTAAGTGTATAATTAAGTATATAAAAAAAATCAAAAAAATTTATAGAAAATTTCACAATTTCTCTATTTCAGTTAAACTCATTTAGCTTATTTTAAAGTCTAACACCATCCTATACGGCCAGCCTATAATCTGACAAATTAATATGTTTAAGATTATTTTTCGACTGTCCCTTAAAATGTAACGTAATCCTATTTTAGCGCGAAGCGAAGCAAAGCAAAAAGCCCGTAAACTTACATAAACAATTATTTAAAATAAGCCTATCATTATAATTTATGTACAACCAATCGAAATATAATCAAAAATCTGCTAATGAAACCCAGAAAATTTTACATGTTCATGAAATGTTTTACAATAGTATATATGTATATATACCTAGAAATGCGGTAAAAATTTTCGCTGAAACATTTTTAAAAGGGCCGCATAAAATGTGTATCACACTGTGTTTAAACTAACAATTTACTTACGTACAAATTTAGTAAAATTTATTTATTAATCGTTATTCTATTTATTATGATTAAATTATCACAATTTTCACTAATCCCAAAAATTTAAACACAAAAAGACAAAGGTAGGTAGGTTTCAGGAAAGGAGAAAAAGTGAACGAAATAAAGTGAAAGAATTGAGTCCTTGGCAGCACGATAAATTTTCAAAACTATGTCCTCTCCGACCTAATGAACGAAATTTAACGTAATAATGACTCGCAATATTGAGTCAGACAAATTTTTCTACCGACTCTGCACCACGACTAAAAGAAATTTTGAGTCACTAGACTGTGAAAAGTAACGAAACCGTACGACGAAAAATGGAACAAACGAACATTTCAGAATCAACGAACTCCCACGAAAAAAAAAAAAAAAAAATTAAATTTTTAGGCGCGAAGTTTGGAAGGGACGCTATCAGGATGTTGAAGGGGATGCGCCATTTTGAAATTACATTCACAATGAATTTTTAAGGAATGGAAATCGAAATTTGCCTGCAAACGGGATAAACTTTGCATTTAGATATTTTAATAATCGAAATAAAATAGCCATTAACGCTATTGGCTAATATACTGGGTTGGAAGAATTTTAACCGAAATACTAGTCACGTGGGTAAGCCTCATACAAAATATGATGTAAGACCACCGCTAGCCACCAAATATAGTGAACACGCTTTATTATCTACTTTCTTCTCTTATTTATTCTACTTTCTGATCTCTCTTTATTTCATTTATCGCTTGGTTTCTCTACACTCTTTTCACCGTACCGTATAAATTTTATGGTAGCCACGCCGAGACTATGAAAACCGTTACAAAACAAAGGGGGGGTTCATTAACACTCTTTTAACACTTGTCATTATTTTATTTAATTCCGAAAATGGTTTAAGTGATTTAGGGGGGGTGCGAGTACGGAATTTGACTATAACATTTTACGTCGGAGAGGAACACAAACAATTAATTAAATTTTACGTTACATGACGCCAACCTCACGCTTAACGCGCCGCCTAGAGACTGACTCCTTTTTGTGGGTAGTCTGCTCTCTGGGCCTCTGTTCAGGACTGCCAACTCTACCCATTTTAAACAATTTAAATCTAACAAACATACTTTTTCGTAATTCCATAATTATTAGTAAATGATTTACATTAAACATTATCTTAATTAAACAAAAATTAATATTCTTAACTAGGCATTACTACACTCAGTTGTGTCGATTGTATGTGCTGAATGAGGCTTAGTAGCCGTATTCTGTCTGCGATGTTGAGAAAATTTTCTCCGTTGTTTGTATTCATGGGTTTCTTGCTATTTTTCCTATTGACCTTTGAGTTTGTTGGGAGGTGATGATAGTAGAATTTCTTACCATATTTGCAGAGCCCCTGCCTTGCATAATGCTTGCAAATGGTGGGATGATAAAATTTGGAGCTGTCACCAAATTTACAGTGACAGGTATTATTACAGAAATTGCATATATATATATATATATATACACACACACCTTTCAACCTTTCAAATGTTCCGTGGGATGATTCCTTATTTCACGCCTCGTCCCCCCCCCCCTCTCTCTCTCTCTCTCTCTCTCTCTCTTATATATATATATATATATATATATATATATATATATATATATAGAGAGAGAGAGAGAGAGAGTGAGTGAAACAAGCAGTAAATATATGCATACAGTCAGTACGAGTATTTGCATATTAATGCAAGTATATAACTGCTTCTTTACTCTAAATGATTCCCAAATAAGAGAGTTTTTTCAGATAAAGATATAAGGCCTGGGAAATCGGGAGGATATTTTAGGCGAAGGTAAAATAGAATTCCTATATCATAATGACGCACGTGAATTGGATCAATTCGGAATTAACTGGGATTCGATATTATTCCATTTAAACGAATCAAGCTTGGATTTAATTACATTCTATCTGCCTCTGCGTCCCCTCCCTAATATAACCTATAACCTGTGCAATAGTTTCGGGTGTACGATATCTTTAGTTCTGAAACAACATTTCAAACTTAGACGTATCTAAAATGTCAAATGGGTATAAAATAATAATAGTTTCTCACAAATTTCCACGAATGCTACTCGTATTACGCAATATACAGGGTGGGAGAAAAGTCTTTAAGGATTTTATACATAAAAATAATTTGTTAATAATAAATAAATTCCAATGATATCACTGCAGTGTATGCGATACTTTTAAGAGCATCTATATAAGGCCAGTAATGTCTCAAGGCTAGAACAGGAAGGCCCTAGGCCCTAGCCTCAGTCAGCGCCATGTCAGTAAGGATGGAATACAGCAATGAATAAAAAGTGTGTCGTGTATCGTGGGCTATTTCTTATAATAACTGTAAATAAATTTTGCGTTTATTTCAAGAAAAATAAAATAAACCACCACCAAATGCAACCACTCTTCGATATTGGAAACTCAAACTTTAGAAAACAGGGAGCCTGGTAAAAGATCGTCCAAGAAGCCGAAGGCCAGTAACAGCGACAGGAACAACAAAGAAAATGTCCTCGCCAGTTTTCAAGTCGATCCAACAACTTCAACGAGAAAAGTCGCACAGGAATTGGATATTTCCAAATTTTCAGAAGCAAAAATATTGAAATCACAGGGGTACCACGACTACAAACTTATTTACTCTCAGCTCATATATGACGATGATTCTGATGGACGGCTGCAGTTTGCTGAAACAATGAGACAAAAGTTCAACAGTGATCCAGATTTCGTTCGAAAGATAAAATTTTCAGAAGAATGTGTCTTCGGTTTAACGAGTAAAGGAAACAAACACAACTTTCACAACTGGGCAAAAAAAATCCCAAAATACGATTGGGCAAACCCGTTAAAACGGCTATACTAACAGTTTGGACGTGTGTTGGTTATTTAGGACTCCTTTCCTTTGATATATCGAGAGATACGATAGATGCAAAACGCTATTGCAGGGTAGTGAGAGATAAAGTTTTTCCACGGTTTAATCTTTTCCAAGGTTTAATCCTGCGTTGGCAGGAATTGGCTTGATTAACATGATGAAGTGCCGCCACATTACTCTGTAGCTGCCTGTGAAATTCTGGATACGAACCTTGAAGGAGGATAGCTTGGGGGGCGAGGTCCCATCGAGTGGTTAGCCAGATCACGTGATTTAACCCTGTGATTTCTAGCTTTGGGCCTATTTGCGTGGCAAACTGTACACTCTTGCCTTCATCTATCCAAATGTGAGTGCTCTTGGTCGCAGAATAGATGAAGAACTTAAAAAGATCCCACTCGATATGTTCAGAAGAACAACGAAGAGTTTCACAGAGTGAATCCACAAATGTATCAGAGCGGATGGAGAACTCTTTGAAGATTAAATTACAATTTAACAAAATATTTGTATGAATAAAGTTCTTATAGACTTTTTGCTTGATTTGTTTAATCATTTAAACATTTATCTGTATAATGTTGTTAACTAAATACTTAGTTGTATGTATAAAATCCTTAAAGACTTTTCTCCCACCCTGTACAGATGTAACAGTTCCATGCCAAATAATTTAAATTTAATGTAGTCATATTTCATATTTTGTATTTACTTATTTCTTGTGTGGACAAGATTTTTTTATCTGGATATATATATATATATATATATATATATATATATATATATATATATATATATATATATATTATATATATTATACTGTGTATATATATGTGTATATATATAGAAAATGGGCTAGCAGTAAACGGGACTAGTATGTTTCATGGACTGCTCTCGATTTTCCTACGAAATTGCAAACAAGGGCAGTCGATGACCCTGATTTTGTTTCTGCAATCGGTTTTCTTGAGAAACGATAAAGAAAAATGTTATTGGATATTGAATAAATTTATTTACTGAAACGACGCAATACACTCCAACATCTTTCTGAATAAGTCCGAGCTGGTGTGACGCTTACGCCATGCAAATTCACAAAGGTACGAGTCAAGTTGGTCGCGATCTGTTCCGCATCGCAGTTTGTTCGATTGTTTCAATGAATGAAACAAGAATGACAAGAATTAGTGCGATATCTTGCAAAAAACAATAGTATAAGAAACTCGGTTAGGTTAGGTCAGGTCAGTTTAGGTTAGGTTAGGTTAGGTTTCTCAAGAAAACCGATTGCAGAAACAAAATCAGGTTCATCGACTGTCCTTGTTTGCAATTTCGTAGGAAAATCGAGAGCAGTCCATGAAACATACTAGGTCCCAGTAAACAGAGCAAAGAGAATAACTGGGCAGATACTGAGAACCTTTAAACGAAGGGATAGGAATATAATGATTCCTCTACTGAAAACACTGATCATACCCAAACTGGAATACTGCTTGGTCCTAACATCTCCATATAAAAAAGAAGACATTAGACAACTAGAAGGGATTCAGAGAAGCTTCACAGCCAAGATCAAGGGTTGCAAAGAACTAAATTACTGGGAAAGGTTACGCGAACTAAACCTATATCCTCTGGAAAGGAGAAGAGAGAGATACACCATCATTTACACTTGGAAAATAATGGAGAAACTAGTCCCTAATCTTACTCTGAACCCTGTAACTCCGCCAAACAACAGTGGGAAGTGGAAAAGGAAGACTGTGTCGTGTTCCCAAATTAAAGGCTAGACAGGGCACATCCTTAACCTGAAAGAAAATAGTTTTGTTGTGAGAGGACCAAAACTGTTTAATCAGCTGCCCAAAGACCTAAGCAACACGAGTGGGGTTACAGTGGACATCTTCAAAAGAAGATTAGACGCTTGGGCGTACCTAGTTATGTGAGGTGGAGAGTACAAGAAACCAACTCACTACTTCACCAGGCCAGCTCGAGAGGAGGGACGACAAGCTTGACCTTCATGAAATGAGGAATCATTGCGCGGAACCTTTGAAAGGCTTGAAACGAAAGGAAAGCAAAGGTATATAATAATAATAATAATAATAATAAAAATAATAATAATAATAATAATAATGATGAACAGGAACACCAGAAAAAAATAAAAACATTCTTCAAACTCTAATTGCTACCGACGTTCCTGAATATACTCATTTCATCTTCAGAGCTAAAACAATAAAAGATTAATTTAAATACAAAATAAGTTGAATTAATGACCAATTTAAAATAACGGAATTAAAAGTGTAAAAAGGCGGATTAGAAAAAGGCAAATGTAAAAGCATAAAAACAAAAAGAAACATAATAGATCTACCGATGATTCGTCAGAATTAAGGTCTGATTTCAATTTATAAATAAATCTAAATAAATGACGATGCCATAGTTTTAAGCTCAAGATCAGAATTCTCAGGAGCGAGTTTGGTGAAATTAAAAAGTGAAATTGGGTGGTTATTATTATGTGCATGGTTGGGTATGTAGGTTAGGTGGTTTCTCCAAGAGGTAAATTTGTACGGACAGATTTACCGAGGTGTTCGTAAATACGGGATTCTAGATGTCTTTTGTTTTTACCTATATATGACCCCATACAGGGGTCACACTAGTACTCGTAAACTATAGATACTGAAGAAATGTAGGGACATCTTTGTATTTAATTAAATGATAAACCGAATTAGACGGGGGAATATGATTTTAATACATACAATAGTTGTGGGTAAAATTCTCTGAGCAATTTTAAAAGTTTTTTTAAATATTAAAACTCAAGGTTCCCATATAAGGTAAAGTGAAATACAAGAAATCTTTGGGAACTGTAATTATATCTCAAGTTGTTCAGTCTATTAATCTATTTAGGGTTCTCCATGAATCTAGAGGGGAAATTATTCTTCGTAAGGAGTTGTCGAATAAAATCTAATTCTTGATGTAACTTAAAGTAATCTGAGCAAATATTGAAAGCTCTCTTAGTCAGAGTTGGAATTAAGTGTCGTTTAAAATTTAAAGGAATACAAGAAGAAAAGTTCGCAGTAAGACGAATGAATGTGGACTTTCGATAAAGAGAAATTTCCAAAGAAGAATTAATTTTTGTTATTTTAATGTCCAGAAAGGACAAAGAATTATTGGATTCAGTTTCTATAGTAAATTCAATATTAGGGTGCTTGGAATTAACGTAATTAAAGAAACAAAGGGATATGGTCTGGATATATGAACAGGTGAAAACTGTCAACAATATATACATCCTTTATCTCATTTTCTTCACTAATTCTTTCTTTGTTAAGTTTATTAACAAATCGACTTAGATAAATTGTCGGAATTGCCCTCTGATACAAAGAAGTGACTACGTTAGAAGTTAAGTGTAAACCATTGCATTAGCAACCAGCCACACAGCCATATATATATATATATATATATATATGCGCCTCGGTGGTGTAGTGGTTAGCGTCGCTGACTACGAATCCATCGGCACCGGGATCCAGATCCGGTGACGGCAGGCGGCGCGCAGCAAAACCCAGCTCTTCATCCTTCCACAGAATAAAAAACAAATTGGTTGGTAGCTAAATGGTTACCCTGGGTAACCTAATGGTTAAGAAGCTGGACTGCTGGTGTGGCATGGTTCGGATTCCACGTTAAACTGTGGTCTAAGGTGGAGTGACAAACATGACCTTCGAAATAATGAACAATTCGTGCGGAAGCAAAACCAAGGTTAACCAAAGTATTAATCATTGGTTAATTTACAGGAATAATTGTTATATAATATGAATACTATCTTCTATAATTAACTGAAAATATATCATTTATATTATATGTACCATTCAAAATGAAAACACAGAATAATTAAATAAAATCACTACGTATGTTAACCATATCCCTTCTGTCCTTTATAGGCAGGAAATGGAAGTTGGAAATCCAGTGCATGGCTTTATACGAAGTACGAGTATAATCATTCCGCACTAAATCATTCGACGAGACGGGGAAATATAATTCTGTGGTTGTAGTTGTGTATTGCGCATGCCCTCTTTGGTGGTGGAATGGCCCTACAATTTTACGTGGGTTCCGAACAACAAAATCCATAATTTTACTACCTTAAACTATACCCAATCTATCAACATATGCATCTAATCGATTTTTAAACATGTTTATAGAAGTGCTGCTAATTACTTCTACCAGCAAACTATTCCAGCTATTTACGAGTCTATGCGTAAAAAAGTTTTTGGCAATTGCTGTCTCGAACCTTCTACTTGTCAACTTACACCCATTACTTCTAGTTCTATTATATTGTCATATTTCGAAAAAGCTATCTCTATTTACGTTATTGAACCCATTCATAATTTTAAAAACTAGATTAGATCACTGCTTAGCCTCGTAGTTTCGAGTGTAGTCAATTTTAATTCCTTAAGCCTATCCTCGGACGACTTCGACCTAAGCAACGGAATCATCTTAGTTGCCTCGTCTTTGAACTCTTTCGATTCTTTATCTATATATTTGCGCATATGCGGATTCCAAATTGGATCGCCTACACCAAATGTGGTCTAGCTAATGATTTATAAAGAGGAACAATAATATCGCGCGATTTGTACTAAAAATTCCTAGCTATAAAACCTAACACTTTGTTCGCCTTATTGACGGCTGCTGTACTTTGTTTCGCCACTTTTAATTCACCTGTGACGATAAATCTTTTTCCTGTTCTACGCTTGCCAACTCCTTCCCTGACATACTATACGCAAAATTACGTTACGCGAACCTATATGTAAATTTTGCATTTATCGACGTTAAATCTCATTTGCCATGGTGAATGACCAATCAACGATTATATTCAGATCTTCCTGAATTTACCTCTATCTTCATCATTAATTGCCCTACCACCCGACTTCGTGTCGTCCGCAAACTTGACATTGTACTGACTAGGCCGACATCTAAATCGTTATATATATAAGAAAAAGCAGAGGGCCCAATACAAAATCCTGAGGAACGCCGCTCGCTACATTAGCCCAAGATGACTCCACTCCATCGACGACCACCCTCTGTTTCTTACCTCGTAACCACTCTCCTCTCCAATTTATTACTACATACCTGATTCCATGGGCTTTAGTTTCTCAATGAGTCTTTTGTGCAGTACGGTGTCAAACGCTTTTTGAAAATCTAAATACACTACATCAACCGCCCGATGACTATCGTAAACTTCAACCACGCTTTGAAAAAATTCTAAAAGAATAGTTAAGCAAGATTTGTTTCGCCTAAAACCGTACTGCGTATTTCTAATCAAGTTATGCAATTCTAAGTGTTCGACTATACGATCCCTAATTATTGATTCCAGTAGCTTACCTACAACAGACGTTAAACTGATTGGCCTATAATTTCCCGCCGCACCTTTATCGCCTTTCTTAAAAATAGGTATTACACTTGCTAACTTGAAATTATCTGGTACGCACCCCTCAGAAATAGACGCATTAAAAATCTTTGTTAGCGGCACAACAATGCTATCTTTTAATTCTTTTAATTGTATGGGATATATGGAATCCGGCCCCTGTGATTTACGCGTTTTCATTTTATCAATATAACGCATTACCTCCTCTTCACTAACCACAATATTATCTGAAGTATTACCATTGTCAAAAGGTATTATGTCTATGACCGTGGGGATATTCATTACATCTTCTATAGTAAAAACTGACGTAAAAAATTCGTTTAGCAGGGTAGCCATTTGCTTGTTTTCAGTAACTAGCTCTCCGTTAAAATTTTTGAACGCCCCTTAGACACTCTTTACTGGATTCCTATTAGTGACGTATTGAAAGAATCGCTCGGGGTTTTCTTTGCCGTCACGAGCTATGGAGATTTCAAAATCACGCTTGGACTTTTTTATTACACTTTTCGCTTCACGCCTTGGAGATATGTAGTTGCTTTGTAACCACAAATTGTCTTTATCGCACTTATGTAGCCTATAAGCTCTATCTCTACTCCCTATAATATCACCTACTCTAAAAGTAAACCACAAGGGCTTGTTATTTACTTTCGCACGCTTAATCTTGTACGGTACACATTCCTCATTTATGGTCCTAAATACTGTTTGAAACGATTCCCACATTAGTTTGCGCTGGAGATCCCCATTACATTTTCCTAATTGACGTGTGACAATTCATTTCGAAATTTACAAAGTCTGCTTGCTGGAAGTTAGGAATTTTGATCGAGTTAGATAGTTTCGAGTGACTTACTGAGAGGACAAACTCTACCGTATTGTGATCGCTATTGCTTAACTGTTCTATTACTTGAAGATCAGTGATTAGCCTATCGTCCGTAATTATTACTAAATCTAAAATACTGTCCAACCTCGTAGGTTCCCCAACCTTTTGAATAAGATAGCTATCCTCCAGAAAATTAACTAAACGATTACCTTCCGCGTCTCCCTGCATTGTATCGTAATCCACGTTGGCGCAATTAAAGTCACCCATAACTGAGGCCTGCTCACTATCTATTATTCTCTTAAGTTCACGATATAACGCTTCGTACGTATCAGCTCTTTGATTAGGGGGCCTATATATAATGGCAACAAGTTTGAAATCGTTAAATTTAAGTTCTGCTATCGTCGAATCTATCGGTTCTGGAATGCTGTGCTTTAATTCTATAACGTTCGCAATGTTATCTTTGATATACAACATAACACCGCCTCCTCGCCTACCTATTCTGTTTTTAACAAAAAGTCTATAACCTCTAATTTGATACTCCCCTACAAAGTCACGTGTTTCAGTGCTAAGCCACGATTCACTTATCGCAATTAAATCATAGTTCTTACAAGCAATTAAAGAAAAAAAATTCGTTAATTTTATTTCGTAGGCTACGAGCATTTAAGGATAGAACCTTCAAATTGTTTGTAACCGTGATACCTTTGCGCGCGCAAGGGAATTTTAAAGAAATTACGTTTGATTATTGCCACGTCGAGAGTCTTTCAGCTGGACGTAGGAAGAGCAGTGTTCACCGACAAAAGTTGAGATGAGAGAGGCGAGTTTCTTCGTCAACTTCTAGAATTGCAAATTCCTTCCAATTCCGGTGCGTGGTTCCACTTTCAGTATATCTCCATTCCCTGATCTTAGAATTGGGCGTCTCTCTTTTTTTTTCGCCACTTTTTGGAGAGAGAGCGGAACCTCAAGCGTGCTGATCTGTTGCATGGTGATGCAACCCCTTGCATTCTAGCGAAGTGAGCAGGAGAACTGCGGTTGAAAGTTTAAGAACTCCATTGTCAGCTTTGCGGATTGTTATCTACACAACGTCCAGAAATTAAGGGACACTGATTATTATGTAATGAAATTATAAGTGAAAGGGTGTGATTATTGTCCAAATTTGTTTTGTTTTGTGAAACAGTATGTGCGCTGTGGTCAGTTTTTTATATAAACATTTTCTTGTTCTTTCTATGTTGCCTTGATAGTAACTGCATAACTATAGGAATATTTTTTTCGACTGTAAAACGACCTTTGAGGAGTAATCGCTGGAATAGATTGTGAACTTGAAATTTGTTGTAAACTCTTAAGAAAATTATCCTTTATTTTTCACGAAACAGCTTTGTTACAGATTGTAAATTTGATTCTTAGTGTGAAATGTCATTTTATGCAAATGTGAAAATTATAAATTTTTCCTTCGATTTTATAAAATGATACGAAATATCTGATGTGTGGAATGTGTCATTCTAATGAATTCTTCTCTATTCTACTTTTGAATTTGTTAAAGAAAAACTGCAAAATAAATAAATTTGTTGAATAAATAAATAAATTTGTTAAAAGAAATTAAATGAAATAAATAAGTTTTCCTAGTAAAAAACTTATTTTCAAGGAGCTAATACGAGTGTAGTAATGTTTAATTAAGAATTAAATGTTTGTTTATAAGAAGTTAATAATGTTCAATTAAGTTTTGTTAAATAAGAAATTAATAATGGTTTGTGAAATTAAAAATATAAAATACAAATTGGCATCACCCCGAAATGGGTCTAGAGAAAAGGGAGAATGTCCAAAAACGACGGTTATCGGATGGCCGTTGGCCAATAAGGTGTTTTTCATGTATAGGATGTTGTTGTTTATTTAAAATAAGTATTTTGAGTCTCTCTCCGGTAAAATGTTAACGCTAATTCCCCCCTCGCATTACCCCTTTTGTCTAAATTGTTTCGACATAAACTAAATGTCAGTAAATAGTAAACAGAAGTGTACAATTTATCCCCCGTCTCCTCGCATTTTCCGAAAGTGTAATGGCTGAACCGTCGGCCCGCGTTCGTATAGACATAGAGAAAACTAGTGATAATATAAAGTAAGGTAAATTATGAATTATAAAAGGGGGGAATGGGAATCACTACAATACAAATACATATATAGGCGGTTTATGAATGAAAAAAACAATGTTTTGATGCATATTAAATTTTAATAACATTATAACATTACCAGATTGATGGGTATCTGTAGGTTTCATACGTTACTGCTTAGAATATCTTTCAATTGGCAAATGGACGACAGCTGAATGGATACGACTGGTATAGCATTGTTATATTCGGAGCAAATGCTATTTCTAGATCAGTAACACTGCTAGTGTAATAAACAGTCAGTGCGAGAAATATTATTTAGAAACGAATAATGTTTTGTATTGAGGAAGCATCATAAATGAATGTAATTGTTTTGTATTGAGGCAGCATCATAAATACATACAATTGTTTTGTATTGAGGCAGCATCATAAATGCATATAAGTTTGCATTAATAAGCTCCATGTTACAACTTAAGTGTTGAACCACTGCAGCTGTGACTCTTGGCGGTCTCTCACCTCAAAGGAGAGAATTACAGAAAATAAAACTATTACATTGATTCATATCAATAAATGGAATTCATATCACAACCCTTACTTGACCAATCCAGAAGGTCGATATTTCTTTGCTTAGAGAACAGCGTGTGATGATCCGTGCTGTGTAAATTGGGGACCTGTCTTGCATAAAAATGATTTGTTCAGGAAATGGCAGAGCATATACACGCACAGAAGGAAGCATAACCTCTTCGAAAACTTCTATATACTGGTCTGCAGTAAACCTCCCTTCTATTTTGTTGAGCTCCCTTACACCATACAGATGAAAACATCCCCACATGTTACAGGCGACATGACCGATACGTGCTTCCTCATAGATGTGCTCTTGAGTATATCGAGTATTATTCCTCCTCCAACATTGAAGACGGCCATGGGATGTGGGGGAAAAGGTGTTTTCGTCGGTACATATCACTCGGTTCCAAAGGTCAAGTCCTTTGTCAACATGTTGCTGAGCAAATCGAAGTCTATTTTCTCGATGTTGCTGATTTAACTTCTTGATAGCCGGGGTCCGTTGGTGTAACCCAGCTTCATGTAGCCGCCGCCTTACTGTCATTGTCGAAACATCAAGCTGCAATTGTTCCCTTATGGCAACAGCATTGGTAAGGAGATGGGCTTTGGCAACATCGCAGATCCTCCGATCATCCGCAGCAGTTGTCAGTCGAGGTTTCCCCGTTCTGCAATGATCTCGTAGATTCCCTCCCAAGTGCCACTTCTTCAACAATATATAAACAGTGTTCCTAGAAATTCCAAGTTCTCTTGCAATTTGAGTTCGAGACAGCCCGCACTCCTTCATGCTGATGACTTTTCCCCTTTCGGCAATTTTCTGGTGATGATAATCCATTCTGCAGAGTAGTTGCTTCGATGAGATTCAGGAATAGTGTGAGCTTATTTCAGTCACCATCCCTGTTAACACTTCTGTCATGACGTCATGTGGTGACATGTGATATATAAAAAGTCAGGTGGAATTGTTGAAATGCGGAAACAGATTGGAAAATGGTCATTAAGCTGCTACACCACCGGTTCCCAAACTTTTTTCTGCAAAAAGCACAAGAAACTTCATTTTACTGAGCATGAGAATAATTATTCAAATTTTATAAATATAATACTCGTATATTTCTATATATACAATAGTGCCTTATGTATAAGTTAAACACATGATATTGGTCAAAGAATGGCTACACCATTACATAGGAAGCAAGCAAAACGCGTCACCACCAACTACTTGTCTAGTGCGAGGGGTGAAACTGTTTCTGCTGAATTAACGCCTGAATCCTGGGTTCAGTTTCGCTCAAGGCGCAGCGTAAATTATCTTCAATGTGCAGCCGATTTCGCAGTTTTTATTTATGACCATCATTGCTGAAAAGCCTGCCTCACAACAATAACTTGTCGCAAAGGCACCAGCATTTCTTTGCCCCTTCAGCAAGCAAAGGATATTTCCCGTCCACTTTTGCCCAAAATGTTTCGATTTTTTTTTCTGCAAACTCAAACTTCAGAATAAGATCTTGGCGCATTTTCAGGAATTCTGCTTTCAGTTCAAGTGAGTCACTGCTTTTCAGGTCGCAATAAATGAATGGCCTCTTTTTTAGATAGCATGGCTGCGTATTAAATATGCTTCTGTACCACATCGACTGCAGGAAGTCATAGACAGCAACGGTGGCTGGTTAAGATATTAAATTTGTTGTGTTCATGTATAAAATATCTCTCAAATACAATGGTAATTATGAATGTGTAACACTTTTGCAAAATTGTCAAATATCATCGTTTAAATGGCTCTATGTTTATTGATATGAATCACTGTAATAGTTTTATTTTCTGTAATTCTTTCCTTTAAGGTGAGAGACTGCTAAGAGTCACAGCTGCAGTGGTTCAACACTTAAGCTGTAATATGGAGCTTATTAATACCAAACAATTATATGCATTTAGGTCTTCGTTTCTAAATAATATTTCTCTCACTGACTGTTTATTACTATATCAGTATTACTGATCTGGAAATAGCATTTGCTCCGGATATAACAAGGCCATACTAGTAGTATCCGTCAGCTGTCGTCTATTTGCCAATTGGAAGATATTCTAAGCAGTGACGTATGAAACCTACAGATACCCATCAATCTGGTAATGTTATAATGTTATTAAAATTTAATATGCATCAAAAACGTTGTTTTTTCATTCATAAACCGCCTATATATATTTATATATATCAGGTTTTTGCTCTGTCTTTGTTATAACGCAAAATAATACCTAAATCTATGTTCAATATTAAATGTAAATAAATAAATGACTCAATTTGGAATTTGCTCAGGGAGCAACAATGGCTACAAACAGCTCTGTTCGTTCAGGATGAGAAGCTTGCCAATACCATGAACACTCTCATCACGTCCGAAGGTTTTTTTTAGTTTTTACAAGACCATTTTTTATTCACTTCATTGATAATATAATCCCCTTCTTGAATTTATATTTAATTATTCATTTATGTTTCCTTAGTAATATGCAAACCAGAATGATGAATGGAAATAATTATGTTCTAAAGACATTTGGCAATGAGTCAACCAACCAATCAGTCAACCAACCAATCAGCGCTCACTCACTAAATATTCGTTCATAAAAAGTTACAACCGTCTGTAGTACACACATTAAATACGAGGGGCGGTCATAAAATAAGTTTACACGGCGTATAATTTCGTAACTAAAGGACCTACATTGATTATGTTTGTGTTAGGTGAATTCGTTAATCATTATTGGCAACACTGCACGCCGATTCGGCTGCCATCTATTATATGAGTCAGTTGAATATGGCGGCTCGACTGGAGCAGTGCCCTGCCCTACGGAGCACTCCAGAACGTTTACGTTTAATGGCCGCTCGTAAAAGTTTCAGTGTTGGGCAATATGCAACTGCATTGATTGTTGTCTTTTTGCATGAAGTCTGCGAGCAAAACGCCTTTGTGGTCCCAAAACACGGTAACCATCACTTTGCCAGCGGACCTCACAATCTTGAACGTTTTTGGTCGCGGGGACGCATGGTGTTTCCAGTCCATGCTGGCGTGTTTTGTTTCCGGAGGACGGTGATGAACCCATGTCTCGTCTCCTGTGACATTGCGCTCTAGAAATTCTTGACCATTGACAGACTCGGAATATCGTTGCAGAAATGACAGGACACTGTTCCAGTCGAGCCGCCATGTTCAACTGACTCATATAACCAATGTACGGTAGATGGCAGCCGAATCGACGTGCAGTGTTACCAACAATGATTAACGAATTAACCTGATACAAACATAATCAATGTAGGTCCTTTAGATACGAAATTATACGTCGTGTAAACTTATTTTCTGACAGCCCCTTGTATATGCCAGGTGTCGCTATCTGTTCTCAAGAGTGTCTTAAGCAGGAGCGGCTCGCAGGTAGGCACTGTGGAACTGCAGCACCCCATGATCTTATGATCTTTATATTTAAATATTTAAAATAGCCTCTCTGATTGTTTTTTTTCAATGAACTTTGAGTTTTTAAATCAGATTATATCCATTTTTCCTTAAACTATTTCAATGCCAACGAATGAATTACGAAAGTAGCTTCAGCCTTCCCGTGGAACGCGTACTTAACAGTTCCAGATTTTGTTCGAAACGCTTGAAACCTCGGTGGCGGACGTACGAAGAGCGAGTCAGAATCGCGGGTTTAAGAGGATCCAAAGCACTGTGGACAGAGCAGTGCCGATTTGTTTGTTTGATGTGGTAGTTGTGTTGCTGTATCGTTTGCTAATTCGAAATTTAATTTCCGAATTGCATTTATCAATGATTCGTTATCATTTATTTTTTGTCGTGAGATTGAAGTTAATTATATAATAATTGGATTATTTACAATGTATAGCTTTCATTTCTTAGAATATTTTTTCGCTCAGAATAAAAACAGAAGAATGGAATTTGTTTATAAATAAAATTTTTGGCAAATTCGAAATTACCCGTTAAGCGTAAGTACCCTATAATTGATTTTATACTATTTTACTTATTTTTATGACTGAGTAGTGAGTAGTTATCTATTTATCTATTCGACTTTCTCTCTCTCTCATATATATATATAATCGACACAATTGTTCGCAATTTCTGAGGCAGCACCCCCATAACTGAAAGTCACGAGTCGCCACTGGACTCTTAAGAATAATGAGCGAACTGTACAATGTACATACACCAAAATATATGAATTGATAAATTTGTATAAAATAAATATATAGAAATATTTATTTAATTAATAATAACAGAAGTTAATGAACTTGTAATAATTTAGTAAGTTATAAAATTATTTGAGTTGAATTTTTTCAGTCTACTGAAATTTTAATTTTGGAACTTTTTTCATTTCTACCTGAACAGTTATTTATTTATTTAGGATCTTGTGGGTTATAAAACCCATCATTTTTACTTCATTTTTTCATATAATACAACCCACAAGATCCGGTTTTTCTTATGTAGAATTTAAATATGAATCTATTTTCTTCTATGGTATTTCTTGTGCAAATTGATATTAACGGAGATATAAGCAATTTCTGAAGTGATTAAAATCGATTAAAATCGATTAAAATTGTATGGTGGTAATTATTCGTTTTATTCCTGCGGGGTCAATTTTGATATGAGAATAGGTTTTTCTGGTGTATTTTGGTGTGTTTTATTCAAATCTGACCTTCATTTCTTGTGAAAATGAATTATTGAATGCCCGGTTAAGTTAATTGAATGCCCGGTTACGTCAACTGTACGCCCTTGATGATTGGTTAGGTTGTCGTGATATTTTCGTTAGTTTTAATGAAAATATCACGACTTAACCCAACTAACGAAAATATCACGACATCAAGGGTGTACAGTTGACCTAACCGGGCATTCAATAGCCTTTTTCTTTTCGGAGAGGGTCTGGCTTCTAGGCTTTGGCCAGGAGCAGGCCTAGTCTTCGGTTAGGTCTTTCAGGTTAGTTCGGATAGCGTACCATCTTTCGAACGGCTGTTACGTATGTCTTCACAGGCAGCTCCATCTGAGGATAGGGGTGCTTCTGCCCTCCAGTTGTCTATTGTTTCTGCCGAAGTGCATTGCGATTCGGATGGCTTTCAGGCATTAAAAAGGGCTAGGTCCTCAGACTGCCTTAAGGATGTTCCCACTTCTAAGCCCTCACAGAAATCTCAGAGTCACATACTAGTTCCTCTCACCACTGAGCCTGTTTCAAACTTCTTTTCAGTGCTAGCTTCCCTGCTCTCTAGTACTAGCACTACCTCTGTTGTCCATAGCACCTGGTCCCCCCCTTGGGTGGGCATGCTGATGGGCGTCCAGTTTCAGGTGATTGTGAGGTTCTTGGTTCTAAGTCCGGTTCTGCGATAAAAGTTGCCCCTACGCTTCCTTTCAAGACTAAGCCCCTCCTGCGTCGTGACCAACATTATGAAATTCCTTCTTACGCTTCATATGTCTATATGACTGCTGTCTCTGATAATGTTCTGCTCACTAAGATCAGTCCCTTTGCCCTTAAGCTGGGTATTGAGGCCCTTTGTGGGAGGGTAGGTCTGTCAAATACTGTAGGAGTGGTAGTTTGTTACTGCAGACTGCTTCTCCATCTCAGCTGCGAACCCTTCTTAATGCAACCTCCTTCTTGAACAACCAGCACAATATTAAGGTAGAAGTGGCATCCAAGTTTGATACGATACAAGGCATTATTCGTGCACCAGAACTGCTAGTTGATTCAGTTGGGGATATTTTGGAGGAACTAAAACCTTGCGGTGTTTTGTATATGAGACAGGGTTCAAACGAGGGCCTTGGTACTTACCTTTGGTGGGAAGGTTTTCCCTACTAGGATTTGTTGTGGCTACCTCAGAAATACTGTTGAGCATTTCTTTCCGAGACCTCTGCGTTGCTTTAAGTGTCAACGATTTGGTCATGGCCGAGATGTCTGTCAGAATGAGTCCCGCTGTGGGAGGTGTGGGGGGTCTCACTCCTCTCCAGACTGTGAAGGTCCCGATGGTTGTGCAAACTGTCATGCTCCCCATCCCGCCTTCTCCTCCACTTGCCCAGTTTACCTGAAGGAGCAGGCTATAGTGCGATACAAATGTTTGAATAATGTCTCTTTCTCAGAGGCAAGACGCCATTGTTCAGTCTTGGATAGGTCATTTTTCCCAGGTAGCCAGGACAGACCCACCCCATCTCCCTTCAGTTCAGTCTTCTCCCCCAACTCCAGCCTAGACCCAGGCCTTCGCCTTCCGCGGCATTCCCTCCGGTTTCTTCTGCACCTCCTACAATTCCATCTCTCCATCCATTTACTGTCAGAGAAACCTCTTCGCTTCCATACGGTCATTTGCCCTCTTTTCCCCCTCCTGGCCCGTCTCCCTCTTCCCAGTCTGCCTCTCAGCCTCCTCATTCTAAGAGCCTTCGGGCTGTCAGTGGTCTCACCAGCTCCCAGTATTGGCAACTGGTGAAGGATGTTCGTGATCTTATGTCCAGGAATAAATTTCCTCAACATATTGTTAACAGACTTGCATCTTTGCTAATACAAATAATCTTGTTCCGAATAAAAAACTTACTTCCGCCGAGGGGATGCGTCTCCTCTTCACCCCTTAATTTTCACTTTTATACAGTGAAATGTCTCGAGCCTTCGTGCACGACTAACCCAGTTGCAGAACTTAATTAGCACCTATTCTCCTGCCTTAATTGCCTTACAGGAAACTCGCGTATCCCAACCATTCTCCCCTTATTACAAACACTACACATTCTATAGAAAAGATAGGAATGCCCATGGGATTGGTGTTGCTTTACTGCTTCATGCCCTTCTTCCTGGCACTCCCCTCCCATTACATACCCCACTCGAAGCAGTTGCAGCACAGGTTCCGCTCTTTGGTAGAATGACTACAGTCTGCTCTTTGTACATGCCCCCCCCCGGCTTTTCTCTTACCTTACAGTTGCTTGATGATCTTGTACACCCACTTACCTCTTGTACCCCCACTTACCTCTCTGATGCTACAGGGACTTTCCCCTCCATTGATCTGACCATTTGTAGTCAAGAACTGGCCCACCAGTTCCAGTGGTTCGTATCCTCTGACCTTTGTGATAGTGATCATTTCCCTATCTTTCTGCAGTCTACATCCTCCATTCCTCCCATTCAACGACGTTTCCGCTTCGATCTGAAAAAAGCTGACTGGAGTGTTTATGTCCGTTTAGCCAACTTGCCTCCTCCCTCTCATGATGCCGATCTGGATTGTACATCCATTTCTACCTCCATACTCACAGCCGCCTCTCCCTCTGTTCCATTGAAGTCACCTACCATTAATCCTAAGTATAATGTAGCGTGGTGGACTGCTGAATGTAAAGCTGCTGTTTTGTCACGTAAGAGGGCCCTCCGTAGCTTTCGAAAGAACCCTATTCTACGTCTATTTATCAACTACAAACATGCTCGAGCACTTGCTCGGCGCAATGTAAAATTAGCAAGGAGAACCTCTTGGAGGAACTATGTTAACAACATCTCCTTTGGTGCACCCTCATCTGCAGTGTGGAGAAAAATCCGGGCCTTTCAAGGCCCCTCCTCTATGCTGCCACATAAGGTCATAGTTAAAGATGGCATTCCATACTCTGACCCGGCAGTGGTTTGCAACATGCTCATCTTGCACTTTGCTACTGTCAGCAGCATTCGAAACTACACTGAACCCTTTGTTTATAGAATGGCCGAAGCTGAGCTCTCGTATATCTCTTTTCGCTCTGATAATGGGGAAGTTTATAACACTCTCTTCACTCTGCCTGAGTTGTTCGACTCTCCACATCATTCTGGCTCCTCCTCCCCTGGACAGGATGATATCCATTATTCCTTTTTGCAACACCTGAGTTCTTCTGGCAAGCTTCAGCTATTACGCTGCTATAACTCACTTTGGCTTACTGACTCCTTCCCTACTCAGTGGAAGTCAGCTCTGATTCTCCCCTTTCTCAAGCTTGGAAGCTTCCAAATGATGTTCAGTCATACCGCCCTATTGCTCTCACCAGCTGCCTGTGCAAAGTCTTTGAGAGGATGGTCAACAGGAGGCTTCTTCTTTACCTGGAGGATAGCTCTCTTTTAGATCTCCATCAGAGTGGTTTCTGCAGGGGCTTTTCCCCTTATGATGCACTTATCCGTCTGCAATGTGGTGTACGGGAGACTGCCTTACGGGGTGAATACCTTGTGGCTGTGTTTCTTGATATCTCCAAGGCATTTGACTCAATCCGGCATCATGATCTTCTGCTTAAATTACACAATCTGGGACTGCGTGGCCATTTAGCTAACTTTAATGCCAACTTCTTGCTGCACAGACGTATATCAATATATTCTGATAACCATCTCTCAGAGACTTTTGAAATTGAGACAGGGGTTCCTCAAGGCAGTGCACTTAGCCCCACACTCTTTCTGATTACGATCAACGACATCTTCGCTGCACCTTCTGTCTCATACTCCATGTATGCTATGCTGATGAGTGTGCCTTTTGGATACCTTTTGGATACCTTTAGGTGACCTCCATGAGGCCTTAAAATATGCTCAGGACATGCTAGACGATTTAATTGACTGGTCTCATGACTGGGGACTGAACTTTTCTGTTGCAAAAACGAAGTAAATGGTCTTCCCCAAACGCCCTATTCTTGACCATCGTCCACTACACTTAGACTGCTTTCCCATTGCTCGAGTAACTGAATATAGATTTTTAGGGATGGTCTTCCATCAAGGTCTGACCTGGAAGTCCCACATTGACTCCATCAAAAATCGGTGTACCAAGCCTCTTTCTATCCTGGGATATCTCTCCAACACGACGTGGGGATCCTGCAGGGATACCTTACTCCGGCTGTACAAAGTTCTGGTTCGATCAAGAATTGACTATGGAAGTGTCTTATATTCCCCTGCTGCTTCTTGTCATCTCCTTAAATTAGATAAGCTCCAGTATCGAGGCATTCGACTTGCTGTGGGCGCACTGCGCTGCACCCGGGTCTTCGTTATCTTCTCCGTACCTTCAGCATAACTCATCACCCTGTCCGCCGGTTGTAGCTGAATTTTTACTTGTTCCAATTTTATCTGCAATGCCCCCATCTTTTGCCCTTCATTGCTGCTGCTCAAAGGATTTTCTCTGCTTTTAACATTTCTGCTCATGACCTACACTCCAGCGGGCTGTCCCTCCTCTATTTGATAACTCCATTCCCTTTCAATTATGCCCTCCTTAAGTATTCAAAGTCTCATGTAGCCTCTGTTGTCACACAAAGTCATTTCTTTGCCCTCATAGAGTCCTTACCAACCTCCCAATTTATCTACACAGATGGTTCTAAACTTCTAGATGGAAAATCAGCATCTGCCTTTGTCATTGACGCTGTCACCACATCTTGGCAGCTGCCCTCTACCTGTGGCGTTTTTACGGCAGAACTTTATGCCATTTTTTCGAGCAGTTCAGTACATTTCTCGCAACATGCTGCATCATCACAACTTTGTTATCTGCTCTGATTCTTTCTCCGCTCTGCAAGCGCTGGAAAAATCTCTTCTCCACATTTCCTCATCCACCGAATTTTACGGTTGTTACATTTGCTTCCCAACCATATCATGATATCTCTATAATCTTCCTCTGGATACCGAGCCATGTGGGTATCCCAGGAAATGAGGCTGCTGATGTTGCTGCCAGGAATGCAGCGATCTTTGGCTCTCGAGTACAGCTCAAACTGTCTTCTCATGAGGCACAGGCCCTCCTCCAGCCTCATGTCCAGAGTTGGTGGCAGGAGGTTTGGAATTCACTGCCTGCCCCTTATTCTACAGCAGCCCCTTCAATTCCTCTCCATTGGCCATCACCTAATTTATCCCGACGAGAACAAGTAATCCTGGCTAGGCTCCGCCTTGGTACTTGTCGCCTTACGCACGAGCACTTCTTCACCAATAGCCCTCCTGCTTTTAGTCACCCTTGTCATGCCTCACTTACCCTCTCCCATGTACTCCTTGAGTGTCCTGCATATAATGCTGCCCGTTTGCGTCTTCGGACTGTGTGCCGAGATCTCACTCTACCCTTTCAACTCAGTTCCATTCTCAGCCTACACTTTCCTCCTCATCCCGTACTCAGCTTTTTTTATATTTTTTTTCACTTTCCCTGTATATGTAGCTAGAGGCCCTCTTTTCAAACGCTACAGAGTCGACCCTGTGGCTGAAGAGGTGATGGGTCTCTTACTCTCCTGTAATTTTTTCCCCCATTTATTATGCCCTGAACACTTGTGATTAACTCTTAACCTCGCAGCATATACTGTCTCTGTTCTGACGTTAATAACCCATTGGGTTGGTGCACCATTAAACTTAATCAATCAATCAATCAAGCTTATATCTCCGTTAATATCGATTTGCACAAGAAATACCATAGAAGAAAATAGATTCAGATTTAAATTCTACATAAGAAAAACGGGATCTTGTGGGTTGTTGTATGATATGAAAAAATGAAGTAAATGATGAGTTATAACTGGGCGACCCAAAGTTAATAAAGTTAATAAAGTTAATAATAAGGTTAAAAATTTGCTATGTGGTTAATAAATTTAATATTTTAGTTATGGGTTAATAAAGTTAATAAAATTAGGCGTGTATTCATACAATATGTGATTACTATGTGAATATTATGTTTTGGCTTTTCTTGTTAGAATCAGTTCAGTAGTACCATAAATCACATGTTTAATTAACTATATTAATTTTGTTTATCATTTTGGCAGAATATATAAATTTCAAACATGCCTAAAACTGCGAAATCAGCTTTTGTGAAAATCCAAGCAATATATTATTAGCTATCCTCGTGAATTTATCCAAACTCCAACAACATAACTAAATAAGTTCGTTAATAATTTAATAAACAAATGAGGGGTCGCGCGTCTTAAGGTACCTAAACGCCAAAATTAAAATTCGTCAGAAATCGCCTCCAAAGTTCAGCAATATTCTGGCAATACTGTAGTATCTCTGTTATTAATTGAGCTAGAACGTTCATTTTTTGGCTAAATTAGAGTTCTAAGTATGTTAATGAAGATGTTGATGAGTTTTTGGAATTATTATATATATATATATATATATATATATATATATTATATATATATATTTTTTAATTTTTTGATTTTCTTATTATGCCGAACTTTGGGTGAACTTTTGGCTGGCGATAGAGCTGAAAAAAGTAGTTCGCTTCATAAGGTTTTCAACCATACTTCTAGTGTCGTAAGGTCATTATTGCCCAAACCACGCGATAGAGGAAGGGTGAAAATAGTGATATCCATCAAAAACACGTTTTCGCCTGTGATGGCGCTTAGGTACCTTAAGACGCGCGACCCCTCATTAATGAATGTGATGTGTTTTATTTTATTATAATAGCGTTAATATTTATCTACAAATAAGGGAGCAAGTGTAGTTTACGTCCCTCTGATGCAAAAGGGGACACAAACTACACTAGGTCAAAGTTGGGGAACGTAAACTACACTAGGATCTTTAGGAGACATTTTTTAAATCAATCCATCAAATAAAACGTTAAAACTAACGAAACTATTACGACTTAACCTAACCAATCGTCAATTTATATATATATATATATATATATATATATATATATTAAACACAGACCGTGCATGGAACAAGGAACTCTTCTGGGAAAATTAAATCCACTGTAGTCCGAATAAGTAATATATATATATTAGGGTGTCTCTTATTGGGTAGTCAAAAATTGAAATGTTGAATTATTTTATCTGCGCCCCCTAAAATAGTTCCATTTAGCATAAAAACTAAAACTTGAAAATTTGACACAAATTGGCTCATATTTAGTGGTCGCCCCCGGCTAATAAAAATGGTGACCATGGCATAATAGCTCCTGACATATGATTATGCTCATTATACACATAATTCCTTCCCTCTTTTTTTAGTTTGATTCGTTTTTATAAGTATAGGCCTTCTTATTTATCATTGATCCTTTTCTAACCTATCCTTGATGTTGTTATAATCCATCCTTTGGTCCTCAATCCTTCTTTATCCCAATCCTTTTTCTTCTATCCAAAATCCTTCCTGGCTCTTTTTTTATATACAATCAGCAATGAAGCATTGCTACAAAAAAAAAACCATTAGTTTATTATATAGAGATAAATTCAAAATGCCAGTACTATTTACATACTTTAATTACTTTAATTAGCATTATTTCCTTATACAACATTTATTTAATATACAATGATTATACAATATGGTGTATTTTAAGGTGCGACCTCATTGATGGTTATTTTTGAGAAGAACAGTTTTGATGGAACTGGGTGACTCTGGCGGTGTTTTGCAACAATTTGGAGTAGGAACTGGAGCTGCTCTTCCCCCACTGTCAATTTCTTATTCAGCTCTTGAACTAAAGCTACTGCACGTTCTGCCCGGTCATTTACAACAGATAGAGCTGCAACAATAGCTCTGGCCCTTAAATATTCACAGTTGGATGTCCAAGTGCTGGGTGCCTTGTTCAGAAATCCTTCTGGCAAATTCAGCTTAGTAAAGAATTCTCTAGTATTTCTTGTAACAAGTTGGTGTAGTCCTTCACCAGAGCAGAAGGTCGATTCAGGAATCCGAGGACGCTTGGGTGGTCTATCAGTGGACTCATCTTCTAATGCCTTTACCATGCGTTTCTTTACATCTGTAGTAATTCGCTCATCAAAGAAGCAAGACCAACTGCTTCTTCAGACAGGTACCATAAGTGGTTAGAGAGCTTTTTTTTAGTTGCATCAGAAATCTTTTTGTTAGGATAATTAATCAATGACCTCACAAGGAGCCAGTCATTAAATGGGGTTTCAATAGGGAGTGAGGATGTTGTCCAAGCCTTCATATAGATGAGAACAGAAAAAAGGGAAAGATCTCGAATTCCTCGTTCTTCAGTCTTAGTCATCTTGAACTGGTTTCGAAAAAGCCACATCTTGATAGAATAGAGCGCTTTGGACATCCAGCGAGCTCGATGCATGGCACCTGGTGCACGAAACTTGATGCCTTTATTGGGGACACCTCCAAGAAAGATGATGGACAGGTCCAAAAGTTCTTGATAGTCATCCCGTAGCATAGGTGCCTGGGATCTAGCAAACTGAATTAGTTCAGTTTTAGACTGGATAATTGCTTCTTTAGTAATCGTGTCTGTCTCACCTGTTTGGAACTGGCTTTGATCAACAGAGTCCAATTGTCACGAAACGCTTAAAGATCAATATCTCTGGACCAGTTGATGTAGATCCCAATGTTGCTTCAAATGCAGCTCCCAACAATAAATCTAAAACATGTGTCTACAAGGCAAGTACAAAACATCATGTCCCAATTTTGCTTCGATGAGAAGCACAGGCTCCACTATATTGACCCGTGTTTAAGCTGTTGTATCGAAACAAATGCTTTTACTCTCTCTGTAATTCCCATTCATTTAGGCAGTTAAAGACGGCTTTCAGCTTGTGCTTCTCCAGTTGAGTTTGGGATTTTGGGGACACCAAGCCAGCTGTTCAACACCAGGTCCTGACACAAGTACTGGGAGACGATCAATGTGCTTGTGCGAGGTGAGGTCCTCCACATCTTGCCATCCCAGTGGACTGTCATAGAACAGTCTCCATGGAAATGCTCTTTAAGTTCTTTAGCATGACGAGCTCGTTCTTATTTTCGAAGGCGATGGATAGAATGTTGGTTTATGTCAGGTAAAATTTCCATTGAACTAAATTAAATTCTTTGTGACAAATAGCAACATTGTTTAAAACTTCATAATATGTGTATAAGAGCATAAATTCTAATTTTTTCATTAAATTCATTAAATTTTTTTCAAACACTAATAACAAAATCAGTATAAATAATTGTGAAAAATATAATAAAATAGTTTATCTGATAATAGCAAAAAGAAGTATAGGATACACAGTTACACACCTTTTACTTATGACAGCAGAACACTGAATGATGACAAATAAACAATTGCAACATAATCTGGAGCATTCTTGATGAAACATGTTTAAACAGGTTGATCTTGTCTTATCAAGCAATATTTTCAGCTACAAACTTGACAATTATCTCTAATATATTCATTTAATTGAATTCATCATAAATATGATGATTAATTAATTAAAAACATATGTTTAGTATACTTGACAACTGCTAGTAATTTCAAATATTAATTGCATAAATAATAGCTATATTTTATGAACTTTAGTAAGCGGGGGCGACCTCTAAAAATTGTTCAATCCAAAAAATATTTTAGCTGTGATGTTTTTTCAACCAATGGAACTGGTTGAGGGGGCGCAACCTAAACAAATCAACACTTCGAAAATAAGAGACACCCTAAATTATATATATATATGATCACCTGAAGATCCGTCACCCCAGCCTTTTTTAGTTAGCTTTATAAGGCTAACTAACGAAAATATCACGACCTAACCTAACTAATCGTCAAGGGCTTACATTGACCATTGGTTAAGTTAAGTCGTAATATTTCCGTTAGTTTTAACGTTTTATTTGATTAGGTATATGCAAACAAAGTTGGGGAACGCAAACTACACTAGGATACTGTAGGGGAACGTAAACTACACTCAGAGCTGGGCAATAAATACATTGAATGTATTTAAATACTAAATACATGGGAGAAATGTATTTAAATACTAAATACTAAATACATTTTACGAATGTATTTAGATACTAAATACAAAATACATCAATTGTATTTAAATACATTTGTAAATACATTTTAAATACATACAAATTTTAACATATACATTCACTAATTCATGAGTAACAACAATATAAAATGCTTGATAAAGGATAAAGAAATAGTACAATCTAATTTCCGATTATATATTTCCCTTTTTAGAACAAAACAAAAACAAAAGAACTTAGAACTTACGATGTTCAACCAGTGACATATTATACTCATTATATCATTGCAAAATGAGTAACAATTAATGAGTAGATGAGACATAAACGTAAACATAAGACGTAAACATAAACATAAGGCACCTTACGAATTCTCTTTTATTTCACGGTTGCTGCGGATTAGGGTGTACCATTTTTGGGTCATTTTCAAAAAGTCAAGGTCCAGGAGTCTAATGTTGTGCCAAATGATGTCCTAAACACGAATTTAACAAGCATTTTCTAATCCAACAAATTTTGAATCCCCCCACCCCCCTTGAAATTTTGCCCATCCCCTTTTCCTAAAAACCCCATATATCTAAAACACTATCAACTTTATCGAAAAATGTTATAGAATAAAAATGATTTAGAATCAAACGTTCTATTAGAAAAGTTCATTAAGATAGAAATTTACGTAATTTTGAAAATTTTCATTTTCTTTTGTCCAAGAGCACCTTATTGTATTAATATAAAATAAGGTGCTTAAGTTACATTATTTATGAGTATATTGTGAGTATAATCCAAATTTAAAAATCCTTTTTTACATTGAATTTTAATAAACAAGCATTGTTTTTACTCTTATTGTTTCTTTTCAGACTGCTTTATTTGAAAAATAAATAAAAAATGAGTCAAACAGCTACAAAACAGCATGACTTTATTCTTGGTCGCTTGCAGGCTGATATTATGAGTTCATCTAAAATTGTTTTACCATCCAATAAAGATGTTCTAAGCCATTTTATTTATTTACGGAGAATGCAGTATAAGGGTCCAAAAGTTACAAAAGATTCTACTGTTAATGAAGTTCTACAGAAGCTACTAATAATATGGCAAAAAGCATGCATTCCTACTATAGATATTAGTAAAAACCCTAAAGGCAGGAAGATGCTGTTAAATCTAGAAGAAATGCATAATAATTTAATCAAGCACAAAAAAAGAGCAAGCTTTGAAAATGAACTCTCTAATTTCATGAAAATTATGGATTCCCTTTTTGACATCTCTTCTCAAAATGCCGTTGAATTAATCCAAAAAGACCGCATGAGAACTGAGCCTCAGAAAGCATATGATATTTCATTCTTAGAAGATCAAAGAACAAACGAGAAACATGTTTAGGTTTGCTAGATGCAGATTATGCATCAAAAGTACAGCGCAAGTACATTAGATTAGAGAAAGAGAAGAAACGCAAAGAGAAACATAAATCAGTGAAGCAAGTGAGTGCTACAGCCAGAACATCAGAGACCCTTCTTTCTAGCACGACCAGTTCTGAGACAGACAGCTATGAAGAGTTTCCGACAGAACCTACAGCAGGACCTTCAAATGCTTCCAGCCCCAAAAATATTCTTGCCTCGCCATTGGTTTCCTCCACTGCAGACAGACTTAATTTCTCTATTGGACAACGGACTGTTTTTGCTGCTGCAGTAGCCATTAGGTGTGGCAAGGATATTGAAAAACTGTCTCTCTCCAGGACCACATCTGCAAGAGCCGCTCGAAAGACAAGAAAACGAAAATATGAAACTTGCATCAAGGATTTTACTCCTCCTGATCACTGCCTAGTACATTGGGATAGCAAGCTGCTTACTAAATCATGTTCAGAACAAGACCGCCTTGCATACTTGTTACTGGATACCCAAATGTAGAAAAACTTTTATCAGTTTCTATAATAGATGATTCCACTGGATTGTCTCAAGCCACTTCTGTATTTCAAAGTATTGAAAAATGGAACTTGAAGCAAAATGTCTTTGGAGTATCATTTGATACCACTGCATCCAATTCAGGATGGATGAAAGGTTCCTGTAAGTTACTTGAAGAACTTTTGCAAAAGAAATTGATTTGGTTAGCATGCCGCCATCATGTGGCTGAAAGAGTTTTGTGTGCTGTGTATGAAACCATTTTTGGCCCAAGTAAATCTCCTGAGTTGAGTTATTCAAAGAATTTCGCGAGTCTAAATGGAAGAAAATTAATACGAAATCTACATACAATGTTCTTGATGTTAAATCAAGGTATCAAAGAGGCCTAAAGGAAGAATGTGTAGAATTTATGACCCAATGTTTAAGAAAATCTGACTGCTTTCCACGTGATGACTATAAGGAAGTTGCTGAAACAACTTTAATGCTTTTAGGAGAGGTTTCCAGAGAAAACAGTCATTGGCGGAAACCTGGTGCAATGCACCATGCCAGGTGGATGGCAATGATTTTGTATACAAATAAAATGTATGCTTTTGCCCACCAAGCATCATATGATGAATCATTGATTAAGAAATTAAAGAGAATGTGTCTATTTAATGCATTAATTTATGGAAAATACTGGCTTTTATGTTCTAATTCACTAGATAGTCCAGCTAATGATCTGAAGTTTTATCATGATTTGGTGAATTACAAGAAGGAAGATAGGGAAGTTGCAAATGCTGCTTTGAAATCTTTTGCCAATCATTACTGGTATTTGACGGAGGAAGTGGTCCCTTTGAGTTTCTTTGGATCGCTAAGTAATGATGAAAAAGATAAGATCGCAAAATCCTTAAACAAATATCCAGTTCCAGAAAATTATGTATGTGGGCAACCTGTTTTCCCCATTTTAAAGGAAGACACAAAGCTTCATCAGCTAGTAGGTCCAATTTCATGGCATTTATTTCAATGCTGTGGGTCAAAACCAGACTCATGGATAAAGAAACCAGCATCAACATGGGAAGAGGTCGATGACTACAACAAACTAAAAAACATTCTTTCATCTATTAGAGTAGTCAATGATACCGCTGAAAGAGGAATCAAGCTGGTTCAAGACTTTCATGACAAATGTCAAAATGAAGAAGAATTTCAAGGTCTTTTGCAAATTGTGGAAGAGAATAGAAGACTAATTCCTGATCCTAGTAAAGAGACTCTTAAAAGAATGAAACTCAGTAAAGAATAGTTCATTAACAGATAGATTAGGTATTTTTATTTGCAGAGATTGTTTAATTTAGAAGAGGCTGATTTTTTTTTGTTATTAAATATACCATAAATTGTCTTTTCTTATTTTTATGTTTAAAAAGCTCTTATATCAATGATTTCTAATTAGGAAACTTGTTTCTTTTTATTTTTTTGAGGAAAGTGTTGAATAAAGGAAAAAAAAAACGATGGGACCTCACAACTATAGATAAAGTGTTAATTTTTAGCTTTATTTTATATATATATAGTTTTGAGGTTGTCCTCACTTTGTATAGGCTAGTTATAATAAAAACTAATTATGATTTGCATTATAACTAGCAAATACAAAGCCCATCGCCGCGAAGCTGCATTGGGGTGATGCTTCAAAGGTGGCGGTAACACCTTATTTAAGAAGAAGGCACTGCAAGCAAAAAAATTTTTTAATTTAAATTTTTAAAAAATAAATGAACATTTTCAAAATTAAGTACATTTCTATTTTGATGAACTTTTCTAATAGAACTTTTGATTCTAAATCATTTTTATTCTATAACATTTTTCGATAAAGTTGATAGTGTTTGAGATATATGGGGTTTTTAGGAAAAGGGGATGCGCAAAATTTCAATGGGGGGTGGGGGGGATTCAAAATTTGTCGGATTAGAAAATGCCTGTAAAATTCGTGTTTAGGACATCATTTGGCACAACATTAGACTCCTGGACCTTGACTTTTTGAAAATGACCCAAAAATGGTACACCCTACGTGCGGATCAAAACCAATCTTTCAAAAGTTTCGTCTGAAAGAGAGTTTCTTTTGGGAGTCAAAGTGATTCCCGCGAATGAGAATATTCGCTCTACCGGTGCCGAAGATGGTAATGTCGTGTTATAGCGGAGGAACAGTCTTTTTATGAGAGGATGTTTTCCCAAACTGTTGAAACATGAACCATGCTGTACTACACTGTCGACGCGTCGTACTGTGCTAGTACAGAACGTGTATTAAACCAGTAAAAGTATTTACATTTTTATATTTTGAGTATTTAAATACATTGTATTTAAATACTCATTAAAGTATTTAAATACATGAAAAACAATGTATTTATAAATACAGTTCTAAATACACAAATGTATTTAAATACGTATTTAAATACAAATGTATTTAAATACTGCCCAGCTCTGACTACACTAGGATAGTGTAGGGGAACGTAAACTACACTAGGTACCACAGGGACACGTAAACTACACTTGCTCCCAAATAAGTTGCAAATAAAGAATTTTTTAGGTTAAATAAAGTTAATAATTCGAAAGAATAAAGTTAATAATTTCAATTTTATAGGTTAAAAATGGGTCGCCATAGTTATAACCCACAAGGTCCTTTATTTACTGAATCTCATGTTATCATATTTATAATATATGATATGGGTATCATCATCTCACTGAATGTCAATCCTAGTTCATTCTGCACCCAAGAATGAACTCGCACAATCTGCGAGTGAGAATCTTAAAGGAGGAAATTCTCAAATCGATCTTTCTCATTTCATTCCCATGTCATTTCTATTCTCATTTTCATTATCTTTGGTCAGGGTTAGGTTACGTTAGGCAAGTGTTAAGTTAGGTTAGTTTAAGTTCAGTAATGTTAAAAATATTAGCCATTCCCATTTCCCCCATTTACCACAAATACGAATGGGAATGACATTCTTTCTCAAATGATAAAACACTTTTCCTCAAATGTGGATTTTTCACTTTGCTCATTCTCAACTATGGACCGCAAATGGGAATGGGAATGATAGTGAGTAGAAGTAATCATGATTCGTACATGTAAAAAATATACATATAATATATTTATAATTTAATAATTAATCATATAATCGTATTTATAATTTAATTAATATACCGTATATCTGAACTATTCTTACATATAATTGCATATATGTAAATCTAGTCAATCCACCCTCGCATTTATAACATGCAGGTAGTTTCATACAAAAGATTTTGAGGAGAATCTTTTAACCCATTGAGAGTTTTACATTTACGTTAAGCATACGAATCACTTAGATTTTAATTGTAATTTCACAGATTTTGACACACTGTCTTCGGATGTAACAAAATTATTGTTTGAGAATTTTTATTTTTAATATATTGACTGATTGGCTTTTTCTCAATTTCAAGAAAGTTGATAAAATTTTGTAGAATAATTTAAGGGAACTATGCTAACCTGACGAAAGTAGTTATATCACCTTTTATTTAAACTCATATTTTTATTAAGGGCAAGAAAATTTCTGCCTATATTTTAAAGAGAGAAAGAACGACAGATGGAAGGATGAATTAACACATATATAAATAAATAACACAGATATAAATAAAAAATAATCTATCGTACAAAATGTAGTGAAAAATTATGTTCATTCAAGACTAAATTTTAGTTTGCCACTTTAATTTAACATTTTCTGCATATACAGAAAAAACGGAATAGTAATTGGAGTAACTTTAATATATGTACACATAGTATACCAGTAAACCTTACTCTAAAAATTATGTTCATTCAAGACTAAATTTTAGTTTGCCACTTTAATTTAACATTTTCTGCATATACAGAAAAAACGGAATAGTAATTGGAGTAACTTTAATATATGTACACATAGTATACCAGTAAACCTTTGGAAGTTCCGTGCATCGGTCTCTCTCTTTACATGAATATCAAACAGGACTTGGCCTGATGGAGGAGCGAGTTGCTCTCTTGCGATCCCCATCGCACATAGCGAGGCACACCCGGATCACTTGGTATCGTCGTAAACCAGGCATCTAGTTTACTTTTGAATAAAATATATAGTCCAGCTTCAGAATTTAACTGGTTATGTCATTGTAAATTGTAAAAGTACTGTATTTATTTTATTAATAATAAAGGTTATTCATTTCAGTTTAATTTAAGATTTTAACTTTGATACCTGTGATGTTCTTGCTGGTTAAAAAGCCTTGGCCCCATGACAACCCTTCAGTGTTTAGGGTGTTGTCGGCCCTTTAGTTTGGGAACACTACACATTCTATCTTTCCTATTTTCTAATGTTGTTTGGATGGTTATTGGGTTCAGTTTGAGGTTAGATACCATTTTTTCGATAATTTTCCATATGTAAATTATAGTGCAGCTCTCTCTCTCCATTCCAGCGAATACAGATTTACTTTACTTTGTCTTTCCCAGTAGCTGAGTTCTTTGCAGCTGTTAGAAAATCTAGAAGAGGAAGAGCCATTGTTGTCCCAAGGCGATATGATGACTAAGCTGATTGAGGCAGCATTGCTTGTATATATTAAGTTAAGGTGTATATATATCCATCTCATAATTGTAAGGTTAGTGAAAAATTCACTTAATTTAGAGCTAGCATTTTTGGGCTCCTGTGACATCATTGTTTGGGCACTCTTGTGGCATCATTTTATTTGGGGGGGGGGGGGCACTGGCACGTCCTTTCTACTCGTTTTGTTGAATGCGGCACTTACGGGGCGTGGTCTTATAGAGAGCTCTCTTGCAATTCAGTTTGGTTGTTTATATACAAGATTGTTGCATCGTGCAATAGTGCAGTTTGTGTTGTTGTTGCAAGTGTTATTTTTTATTTTATTGGGTTCAGAATCCCAGCTGAGCCGTGAATGGCCAAGCTCTGAAGGGCCAGTTTAACCTACAGCCCAAGTTAAGCTACACTAAAAACTTACGGACTTGGAGGTCCTATTTAAATCTTGCAACAACAACACAACCTGCGCCATTGCACGATGCAACAATCTTGTATCTAAACAACCAAACTGAATTGCAAGAGAGCTCTCTATAAGACCACGCCCCGTAAGTGTCGCATTCAACAAACGAGTAGAAAAGACGCGCAGTGCCCCAAAAAAATGATGCCACAAGAGCCCAAAAATGCTAGCTCTAAATTAAGTAAATTTTTCACTAACCTTACAATTATGAGATGGATATATATATATATATATATATATACACCTTAACTTAATATATACAAGCAATGCTGCATCAATCAGCTTAGTCATCATATCGCCTTGGGACAGCAATGGCTCTTCTTCTTCTAGATTTTCTACAGCAAGGTTTAGAAAGAAGTCCATAAATAGTGCCCCTTTTGTTTTTTATCTTAATTTTATGCAACTGAGGCCTAAGGTAGGCCCACATCGAGTCAGCAACCCTTAGGTAGGACCTAATAGGACCTCCAAATCCATAAGTTTTAGTCTAGCTTAACTTGGGCTGTAGGTAGAAGTGGACCTTCAGAGCTGCTTGGCCGTTCAGGGCTCAGCTGGGATTCTGAAACCAATAAAATATAAAATAACATGGTCCTTCGAAACCTGATTCTAGCCCAAGACTGAGTCAGTGACTATTTTTCGGCAAAGTTATAATTGTGCAAATTGTAGCCCAAGTTCGGTCTGGACGGGTTGAGCATAATTGAGTTAAGGACCCAGGGTGGAAAGTTTGGTCGCTAATCTGTCGTTGTTTTTGGGCCTACGTTTTTACCGGTTTCGTTAATTTTGGTTTTATTGTTCATAGGCGAAAATTTGGTATTGCATACTGGTGGTTGGTCAGTACCCCAACCAAGCAATTCAGTTTATTTCAAAAAGGCAAAATTTGAGTTTGATCAGTTTGGTTAAGTATTTTCGCCAATTCAGCTTATTTGGCATTGAACCCAATTGTTGTTTGCATTGAAGATGAGTGCAGCTGAATTGAACAAGTTTAGAAAAAGGAGAAGCACCTACAAAGGTCTAATTACAAAGGTCATTGCCACTATAGATTCTGCCATAGAGCAAGAGGCTTTAAACTTAGTGAATGCGCGGCTTTCCATATTAGAAACTAAAAAGGTTGCTCTAAGCGAAGTAAATGTTAAAATTGAGGCTCTTATAGAAGAGGATGAAATAGAAAATTACATAATTTACTTTGAAGAGATCATTGATGACATAATTAAAACAGCCACAGAGCAAAAGAGTTTAGCAGCTCAGTACAGTTAGAGACCAGGTCTAATAATGAAACACAGCCCTCAACAAACGGTGTGTGTGAAGTTAAAATTAACAGATCTGCAGTTCAATTACCGAAGCTTGTACTCAAAACATTTCCTGGGAGTATTCAGGAATGGCAAGGATGGGCAGACAGTTTTCAGTTAGCAGTAGGCTGACCATACGTACCGTTTTGAACGGGACAGTACCGTTTTGTATGGGTTTTTGTATGGGTTCTGTCACTGAAGAATAATTGTAAGCTCAATATGTTTATGTACTTACTTTTTCATGAATACAGAATATTACATAACCCCCGTCCCTTTTTTGCCCTCCCAATGTCCCGTTTTTGTCTCAAGGAAATATGGTCAGCCTAGTTAGCAGTTCATTCTAGTCAAGTGTTAAGTGCGGTGGAGAAGTTTAATTATTTGCAGTCCCTCTTAGAAGGGGAGGCAGCAAAGACAATAGCAGGACTAGCATTAACAGAGGCTAATTATAATGTGGCTTGGGATATATTAAAGAAACGGTTTGGTAAGTCAGAGATCTTAATTAAAAGCCACCTCCGTGAACTTTTAGCTATACCTCCTGTTAATAATCCCAATAGTGTCAAGGAGTTACGGCAGTTATATGATGAATTTGAAGTTAGAACTAGGTCCCTGGACAACTTGGGTGTAGGAATGGAAAGGTATGGTGTAATGTTGGTCACTATACTGGAGTCTAAATTGCCTAGTTCAATTTTGCTTGAATTAAGTAGGGGACACTCTACAGAACATGTGTATATCCCCCTTCAGCAGATGTTAAGCCTTTTTGGCACAGAATTAGCAAGACGAAAGGGAATTGAGTTTGCACAGTGGGATGTTAAACAAGGGGACAAAGACAGGCACAGCATCAAGGTTTCTACAAAAAGGAATCGCCCAGGTACAGTGTCAGCTCTTCATGCATCCTCTGAGAATAAATTAAAAGGAATCAAGGAATGCATATTTTGTGAAGGCAACCACAAGTCATATAAATGTGAAGTGGCTGTGGCTTTACCTGTTGAGGAGAGAAAGGACAGGGTAACTAAGTCCACAGCATGTTTTAAATGTTTTTTGAAATGTCAGAGCAAGGTTTTGTAAGTTCAAAATTTTGTGCAAAAAATGCCATGGCCGGCATCAGCCATTATTGTGTGAAAACACTCCTAGTAGGCCTACCCCAGAAGTAGAGACATCAGTGGCACATGCCACTGTTATGAAAGGGAGTAAAAGTAAAGGGGGATTATTGCAAACAGCTGCAGCATTATTAATTGGGAATGATGGAGAAGCTACTGTAAGAGTGTTCTGCAGATCTACTGAAGCTAAGTCTAACAAAGACCCTAAGATCCACTCTAAGGTTAGCCCGAGAGAAAGAAGAGAGTACTGGGTTAAGAGGAGAGAATAAGGGGTTAAGTAAGTAGCAAAACCTATCAATCGTGGGTTAACATTCATTCAGGAAAAGAGAGAGAAAGACTCACCGGTCATCATCATCCGCCGGCCACTGCCGACAAGTCTGAAAAATAGTCGAAGAGAATAGGAAAGGGGTGAAGGATGAAAAGAAGTAAACTAAGAACGCTTACAAGCCATGCAAACACGGTCTTTACTCAAACACTGTCTTACCATGCAAACTACAAACATGCAAGTAAAGAGAGGATAAGAAAAAAAAAAAAGTAGGAAGAGTATAACAAAAAGTGGATTAGTTTACGCTACGAGCTACATCTAAGTTCGTGTTAGTCTATTTTTTTTTTTGTACTTACGTATTATCGGGACTACCAAACTGTTTATTATGTATTTTTGCTCTCGTCATTTTCGTTTAAACTAACGAATATATCACAACTTAACCTAACCAATCATCAATGGCGTACAGTTGACCTAACTGGGCATTCAGTTGACCTAACCGGGCATTCAGTTGACCTAACTGGGCATTCAGTTGACTTAACCGGGCATTCAATTAACCTTATAGGTTAATATTGGTTATTTCACCTAAATATCTTCCGATCTTTTTGTATTAGGCACTCACTGTCACATTTCGGGCAAGTTAAGGATGAGAGAATAACGCCGTAATTGATAAAAACATCCAGTGTCAACATTCGTGTCAACTGAATACCCGGTTAGGTCAACTGTACGCCCTTGATGATTGGTTAGGTTAAGTTGTGATATTTTCGTTAGTTTAAACGAAAATGACGAGAGCAAAAATACACAATAAACAGTTTGGTAGTCCCGTTAATACGTAAGTACCTTTTTTTTGTTATTGCTGGCATATCGCACGCTGGCATGTCACAAGCTGGCATTAGTCGTCAACAGACTCATCCTCGACTACTACCCCTAGAACTCCTGTTGCTAATTGTTTTATTATTTTAAACAACGTTAATATTTTTAAAATGTCTATCTAAACGGTTTTTAAACATATTAACGCTGGTAGAGTTCACGACGGGCGCGGGAAGATTCCATTTATCAACTACTTTAAACGTAAAAAAGTTTTTAGCGATGTTAGTAATGAAACGTCTGCCACGCAACTTAAATCCGTTATTACGAGTATTGCTATTATCGAAAGTGAACAGTTTGTCAAAATTTACGTTATCGATTTTATTAACGATTTTGAAAACTTCACTAAGCTTCCCCCTTAATCTCCTAGTTTCGAGTGAATGCAAGTCTAACTCTTTAATCCTATCAGTGAACCTTTCCTGTGTTTCCAGTCATATATTTTTTGCCTGACTATTTTGGTGAGATGTGATGTCAGTGACACTAATCTATAGTTCTTTGCTTGAGACCTTACAAATTCATCCTTTTAGTATGCTCTTATTTCTCCTGTGTCAAGGAATCTTTTCATAGCCAATAAAGGAGTGTAGCTATTTCAATCTCAGATTTCACTTGTCCGGACCTGCAGCTGAAGGTGATTTCATTTGTTCTATATCTTTCGCTATTTCTTCTGCGGTAAATTCAAAATCAGTCATATACTGTCCATTAATTCTTCTTCAAAATATGTATTTATGTTAGGTACTGCTTTGTCGCTTTTTTGGGTAGTGAAAGCTGATTCATATTAGGCTCTCCATATTTCAGATATTTCTTTTAGATCGTCGGTTAGTTCATTATTTTCTCTCCTTAAGTGTGCGATTATGGTATGCGTTTTGTTTTTCTTCTCGCGAAGCTGTAAAAGTTTTGGGTGTCTTTTATTATTTTCACAGCATCTTCCTCTTCTCTCTTTGAACGGGACTGGTATTTCCACGCCTATACTCTCCAGTTTTATTTGTAGGCTATCACTTTTCTGGTGTTGTTGTCTGCATGGCCGGATTAAGCATTGTTAGGGCCGGGGGCAATGAATATTTTCGGCCCGGTGTCACTAGAAAAACACTAGAAAAACACAATTCTTTACCTGATACATCATACATGAGTGATGTGATCAGCTGACTGTGATCGATCAACAGAAAACGAAACAAAAACAAAGATGTGATTACAGAAAATGTATACTTTGTTCACATAAATGGGATACTAAACTAGGTTTTGTAGAAGCGGAATCTAGAATTTTTTTTCTTCCTCACGGTCGACCAATTATTTCAACGGTACATTATAGCGTTTGCATAGTTTCTTCGGGCCGGTCAGCATCTTGGGGCCGGTCAGCATCTGGGGCCGGGGGCAAATTCCCCCTTTGCCCCCATTATAATCTGCTACTGGTTGTCTGTGCAGTTAATTAACTTCGTAGCTACTCTCCTCCTTCTGCGAAATATTTTGTTTTAGCCTCTCGAAATAGTTCCTCTTTCCCTTTCCCTTTCGGGACATATTTTTTTTAAGATTTCCAGTCTCTTCTTCCAAGGTTATTAGCATTTCTTCGGTTGCTTTATCCTCTAAGACTGGTTTCCGGTCTATTTGTGCTATATGAGATCTGATTTTTTTCTCAGTTTATAGTCTTAGAGTTTAGATAAAAAATCTCAAATTCGCTTCTTTCTTCAGTATGAGTATCTTCATTTAATGCTTTCACTATTTTAGTGGATATTTTGATAATGTTGTGGTCTGAGATTTTTGTTGGTGTTATTTTTATATCATTGATTAAGTTGGTTATTCGTGAGTACCAGATCGAAGCAGTTATATTTTTTTTGTGTTATATGTTATCTCCTGGGTTAACATAAATTCATTTCTAAAGCTATCAACATATTTCCTTGTTCCTGGTCGGGCCCAGAGGCGGATTAAGACACCTCGGGGCCCCGGGGCAATGAAGAATATGGGGGCCATTTTCTATAGCTTTTTATTAACAATACATGTACAGTACATAGTACATTTACACGAATTATATGTACGGTGCTCAGGCTAATTGAGAAACAAACTTAAAAGAATCTTAACACAGTGTATTTTGCGTTTGCCAAAACCAAACAGTATTAAACAAACTTTACTTTAGGGCCTATAAAACATTAAATAAAACAGGGAATTTGTCAGTTTGTGTACTCTGTCATATTTAATAAAAGAAGTTTGCGAAATCTTGAATTATATCATCGAAACTCAGTTGCTTGGGGGACCCCTCAGGCATGAGAGCCTGAGGCTTCAACCTCAATAGACTCAGTGATAATCCGCCACTGGTCAGACCTTGTTTCATCCATAAATCCTTTCAGGTATGAAACTTTGTTTATCGTGTGGTTCGGTTTTAACACTTGAATATTTGCCAGGACTATTGCAGCTAAACAATCTTTAAAAAATACAAAAAAAGTATAAAATACAAAATACAAAAAAAATATAAAATACAAAAAAAATCATAAAAACAAAAAATAATAAAACAAAACAAAAAATGAGGTCTGTAAAAGCACTCCGACTCCACGTGTCGCAGGACTGGGACTGGTTTCAACCAGTGCAGGGAGAGTGCTACCATTCAAAGATGAATATTCAAAATGGTATTATTAAGTAGAGTACAATTCATACTTTGCATGCCAGCTTTACTGGCTGAATCAGTGTTGGTTTGATTGTACTGGTTGAGTTAGCACTGGTTGAGTTGGTCTACTGGTTGACTTAGCACTGGTTAAGGTAGCACTGGTTAAGGTTACACTGGTTGAGTTGACATGGAGACGAAATTATGAACATAACAACATCCTTATTAATAAAAATAAAGACATTAATAGTAGTAATAGTAACAGATGATTCTTTGGTGTATTTAAATTATAGTTCAGCGTTCATATGAAGATTTGGTACCAGCAATTAGTTTCTACGAGGAGCTTCTGCCATTTACCAGTGAAAATCAAATGAAAGCGGAGTTCAGTCGTTGGAGGTTAATGTGGAGCAATAATGATAGTTTACCTGATACTGCAATGGATGCGTACATGGAATATAGTGACGACTTTTTCCCAAACATCAAAAAGCTTTTACAGGTATTGTGTACCCAAATTTTATGATCAAATCGAGTAACAAAGTAAAATCAATTAGAATAATAATTACTAATAAGTATATTTGTATAATTTAGGTACTGATTACTCTACCAGTCACTACAGCAACGGCAGAGCGATCATTCTCTACAATGAGGCGATTGAAGACCTATTTAAGGAATACGAAGAACGAGGAACGATTAGATGGATGAGTATACACCAAAACCTTTCCTTTGATATTAATGATATTATGGATAAATTTACTGAAAAAAACTGTAAATTATTATTCTAACTTTACCTGTTTCACCGTCATGATTTGTATATACTGTACTGTACTATACTTAGTGTTTTGCATTTTTGCCTTCAATACAGTAAATATACTGTATTTTTATATATATTATATACATGATATATATATGAAAAATATATTGTGTACTGTATATTTCTGGGCATTATAACAAGACTTCATATACTTCTTAGAACGCTTACTATTTTATTCCCTAAGTTAAGTTAAAAAAAAACATGAAACCGTTGCCAATTTGGTCAACACCGCTATCTTGGAACATGTTCTAAGTCTCATCATATTTAATATGTAAAAACATGTCATAAGCAGTAAACTTTTCAGCTGATTTGGGGTCAGATATTGTTATAAAATGTCGTCCGCTTACGGGGCTCCGACCCGGACCCCGCTGAGAGAGCTAGCGCTCACCCCAGACCCCGAGCTAAGGTTTAGGACTCCCTACGCTCGCCTTAAATCTTGCCGCGCTATCTCCGAAAAAAAAAACTGGATCCCCCATTGTATATATATACTATATATATATATATATATATATGTATATATATACTCCTTACCTTACAACCTTACAAAGGTTCCGCGCGATGATTCCTCATTTCGCGAAGGTCAAGCTTGTCACCCCTCCTCTCGAGTTGGCCTGGTGAAGTAGTGAGTTGGTTTCTTGTGCTCTCCACATCACATAACCAAGTACGCCCGGCTCATCGGGGATTGTTCTCGGCCAGGAGTCTAATCTTCTTTCGAAGATGTCCATTGCAACTCCCTTCGTGTTTCTTTGGTCTTTGGGCAGCTGATTAAACAGTTTTAGTCCTCTCACAACAAAACTATTTTCTTTCAGGGTTAAGGATGTTCCCTCTCTCGCCTTTAATTTGGAAATACGACACAGTCTACCGTTTCTACTTTCCACCGTTGTTTGGGGAGTTATAGGGTTCAGAGTAAGATTAGGGACTAGTTTCTCCATTATTTTCCAAGTATAAATAATGGTGTATCTCTCTCTTCCCCTTTCCAGTGAATATAGGTCTAGTTCGTGTAACCTTTCCTAGTAATTTAGTTCTTTGCTCCCGCTGATCTTGGCTGAATCCTTTCCAGCTGTCTAATGTCTTCTTTTTTATATGGGGATGTCAGGACCGAGCAGTATTCCAATTTGGGTATGATCAGGGCTTTCAGGAAAGGAATCATTACATTCCTATCCCTTCGTTTAAAGGTTCTCAATATCTGCCCCGATATTCTCTTTGCTATGTTTACTGCTATCTTATGATAATTAAAACCCACTCTAATAGACAGAGTTTATTTCCACAACGGTTTCGATGCCCACTGGCATCCTCTTCGGTTGGATACAGAAAAACGAATTTTTTTTGCATTTACTGCTATCTTTTTGTGTTTCAAATTTCACATCATCTGTCATTACAACCACTAAATCTTTTGCTCTAGAATTTCTCTGAATTTCCTGTCCATTTGGGTTATAATATTGCATGGATTTTAGGTCTTCTCTTTTTCCGTACTGTCACAGCTGAAATTTCTCAGTGTTAAACTTCATATTGTTGTCTTCCGTCCACTTGTAGATTCTGTTCATGTCGGTTTGTAGAGATCCTATACTTCTGGGTTTCTTATTTTTCTACTGATCTTTATGTCATCAGCAAAGAATGTTACTGTGCTGTCTCTGGTAACGTCCTCATCTATGTCAGTTAGAATGATTATGAAGAGTAGTAGAGCTAACACTGTTCCTTGTAGTACTGAGCTGAGGACCTCTGATTCTGATGAAGATACTCCTTGTACTGTAACGACTTGCGCCACTCACGAAGGAAATTATATATCCATTTCCCTACTTTTCCTGTTATTCCCATATATTTCAGTTTATGTATTATGATTCCATGGTCACACTTGTCGAACGCTTTGGCAAAGTCTCTGTATATTACATCATAGTTTTCTTCACTTTCAAGTGCATCAATAATGTTGTAGTGTTCTATTAGTTGTGATAGACATGATCTACCTGACCAAAACCAATGTTGGTTATCATTTAATTTTTTCTGAGTTTCCAAAAAGTCAGATTTTCTGTCTAACTATTCTTTCAAATATTTTAGTGAGATAAGATGTAAGCGATACTGGCCTCGGATCGATCTCCTCCTTTATATATTGGGACTATGTTCGTGCTCTTCAGGATGCCCGGTTTTCTCCCGTGTCTAGTGATCGTCTCCATATCCAATATATGGGCTCAGCGATTGCATTCTTGCAGTTTTTGATCAGTGTGGCATTCCATTTATCCGGTCCTGCTGCTGAGTGTGTTTTTAGTTTCCCTATGGCTTGTGTAATATCATCCGTCGTAAAGTCGAAGTCCGTTATACTTTCCCCTTGTAGTTCTTCTTCAAAGAACGCGTTTCTATCGCATATCAATTTGTCAGTTTTTGGGATACTGAAAGATGATTCGTACTGAGCTCTTAATATTTCAGAAACTTCTGTTAGATCATCAGATAAAGCACTGTTCTCGTTTTTTAAAGGTCCGATAGTCGCATGGTTTTTCGACTTTCTTTTTGTGAAATTCTAGAAGTACTTTGCGTTAGCCTTCATCGCTTCTATAGCGTCTTCTTCTTGTTTTTCTGTATGCTTCTCAATTAGTTCCTGTATGACGTCATCGATACTTTGCTGTTTATCATTTAATACTTTTCTGATGTTATCTTTACAGTTACTTAATTTTGCAGTCACTCTCATTCTCTTTCGAAACAATGCCCTCTTTTGTCTCTCGAACCTGCTTCTCTTTTCTCTTTGTTTTATTTTTGGGACATGTTTTTCCACAATTTCTAACGTCTTCTCCTCTAACGTCATTAGCATCTCCTCCGTTAGATCAGATATATATATATATATATATTTTTTTTTTTCACTTTATTTTTGTTACTTTTTGTTGACTTCAATCAAATGCTGAGGATTGACCTGTGTTCGCCCCCTTTGCATGATTCCGCTTCATTTGTGGTATTTGATAGGGTGAGAATTGCTTTCTACTCTCATCCTGCCCTCATAGCCAGTTATTTATGCTTATCAGAGACTTAACACAGGAACCTGTGTTGTGCTGTTGGTCCCTCAGTTCCTTTGGCATTACGTTAAAGTTTTGGGCCTCGTATTCCGAAACTATTATCCATCTTCGTTTTCATGTTCCCCTGTCCTGGGACAGTACCTGGGAATCTACCTGTTCTTTACGGTCTTTCGGGTGCTGAACACAGAGTTGACATTTTCTTTAAACAGTTTTTTGTGGTTCATTTGTGTATTCTTTACCTTCATTTTTTAACGGACCGACACTTTCTTTGCATTTCATTTTCCTTTTCGAAAGGTGTAGAGATATTTTATTTTTTGTTTTCTGTGACATTGTTTTACGCCTCATTCGTCTCGCGGATGAATGTTTGTTTTATGTCCATTTCTGTTTCGCATAGCTTATTTTGGAGCTATTGAAGAATAGGGACCCCAGCCTTCTTTAGTTAGGCTTATAAGGCTAACTAACGAAAATATCACGACCTATCTAACCAATCGTTAGGTTAACTGTACGCCCTTGACGATTGTTAGGTTAGGTCATGATATTTTCGTTAGTTAGCCTTATAAAGCTAACTAAAGAAGCCTGGGGTCCCTATTCTTCAATAGCTCCCTTATTTTTTTTCTCGCTTGAGTCTCTTGCTTAAGCTTTCCATCTGTGGATATTTATTACTGTCTGTTCCGTTTTCTAAATAACGTCCTGATTTTTCTCTCAAGTTTGCTTCGTTTTCTTTTTGTCTCTTCGAAATGTTTCAGCAATATAAATTTAGTTTCATTTTCTAAAATATATAGTATTTCTTTGGTTTTTATCGCGAAGTAGCAATTCCCAATCTACTTTCTTTTAATTCTACATTTATACTTGCTTAATCTTTATCTTTTAATTCATATTCAATATTTCACATAACACTGAACAAAATAGAACGTTTTTCCTCCTTCAAATGAATTTGTGATTCCAATGTACTTTCTTACGTTAATTACGAATTTGAAAACAGAAGTTTTGTATCACTCACTAATTTCGAAGGAAATGCAAATGAAAATTGACAAATTTTCATACTTTTATGCTATATTTAATAGTACAAAAAGGAAGAGTACCTTACCTAAAATGTCTTTGCAGCTGATTTTCGCCTATAATTAGCACTAGGGGCTTCTCTTATAAGTGTCCAACAGTAGTCGGGCAACATACTGGGGCTTTATCTTCCTTGGTACCACTTTTCCATGGTTGATATATCCTGATGAAATCTTTCACCATGCTCATCGCTGACAGCGCTCAGGTTGATGGGAAGAAGTCCAAGTGGGAGTGCAGGAAATGCACTTTCAAAGACATGTTACACCCCATGACTTGGTAAGCACTAAGCATTTGCTCCACCAGGGGAACATAATTTTCTGATTGACACTGCCGAGGAAATTCGCAGTCACTTCTTTAAAAGCTTCCATGCTGTTCTTTCAACCTCATTCAAAGACTCATTAAATGCAGTCTTTCATGACTTCTCTGATCTGTAGGCCCACAAAAATGCCTTCTTTGATTTTCCCTTCGCTGATTCTAGGAAACTTCTGTTTTAGATATAGAAGTCCAGGTCCGTCTTTATTCGTGGCTTTTATGAAATTTTTCATCAAACCAAGTTTGATATGGAAAGGTAGTGAAATGAGAATTACCCAAATGAAACTCAATTCAACTTAGGCTTTAATCTACTAAAACTTCTACTGACATCTACTGAATAACTGCAAAATAACAAACATAAAAATTACTTAGTGCCATTATACTAAACAGAGTCAACTATATGAATTGCTTTAAGATTAAGTTTAACGATAGTTAACTTAGAAAGTTAACTTAGTAATTTAAGGCAAAGATAAGTTACTAATTTATATACACCTCTTTAAATTACAATACGTACCGAGAAGACAACTATTATTAAAGGTTGCTTTTATCCAAGACCATTATCCATGATTGACTCTGATATATTATTTATGTTTTCTTTATTATCTTTTATCAATCTTTACATTATAAAGTATTTTATGGAATACCTATACCTGGAGAAAATATAATACTATAGTAACATATAAGGTACACAAAATAATAATGCTATATACAAAAATTATAACATTCTTCCTCCCTAAAAAAAGAAACTAAATTTAAATTTTAAAATTACATAATTAAGAAATTCAATTTTCTTGAGAATAGCCGTAGCGTTCCACAGGCCTTCTTATTCGCGTCGAGCGCCGAGGTACAGGTTCAGGAGAGGGCTCTTGATTTTGAATAGTGCCTTCATTGGATTGCACGGGCGGTTCGATAACAGGGTCCGGGTTCTGCATCGTGTCGTCTTGAGGAGCACGTACATTTTCAGTCTGTGGATCAGATCTCGTCTCGACACTATTAGGGGCGTCTCCAACGGGTGCCAAGTCTCTAATTGCGACGGTATCTTCTCGTCCGCTTGGATAACGAATGTGGGCATATTGCGGGTTTGATTCCAACAGTTCGACCTCCTGCACTAAGGGTTCGTCTTTATTTCTCACGTGACGTCTTAAGAAGACTTTACCCGGCGAAGTAAGCCAAGTAGGCATGCTCATCCCAGTGGCTGTTTTTCGTGGAAATGCAAACAACCGTTCATGAGGAGTGGAGTTTGTTGAGGTGCATAATAGTGATCGTACCGAATGAAGAGCGTCTGGCAATACTAATTCCCAAGCTTGATTAGGTAAACATTTTGATTCCAAGGCCAAAGTCACCGTCTTCCAAACGATTCCAACATAACGCTCACACTGTCCATTTCCCGTAGGGTGATAAGGAGTGGAGCGGCTAGTAGGGACACCCCTTTTATGCAAGAATGACTTAAGTTCTGAAGACATAAAAGAGGTGCCTCTATCAGAGTGCACGTAACCAGGTAAGCCGAAGATAGAAAAGAGAGTGGTAAGACACGAAATTACTGTAGACGACGAAATATCCTTGCAGGGGAAGGCAAAGGGAAAGCGAGAGTATTCGTCGACCACTATTAAAAGATATTTATTACTAGAAGAAGATGGCAAAGGGCCTTTAAAGTCAATGCTTATGCGGTCGAATGGACGCATGGAACGAATAAGCTCTTGTTGCGTAGGTCGGTAAAATTGCGGTTTCAGTCTTTGGCAGATATGGCACCCAGAAACAATGCGCTTTACATCATCTACGGAATATGGAAGGTTTCGAACGCGAATAAAATGCATCATGCGAGTAACCCCTGGATGACAGAGAGACTTATGAAGTTCTATTAGGTCATTTTGGGACGCCGCAGAACAAAATTCTCGAGACAAGGCGTCGGCGGCAGCATTAAGGGCTCCGGGGCGGTGTACTACTTCGTAAGAATACGGCATTAGCTCAAGCCTCCATCTAGCTATCTTTTCGTTTTTAATTTTGCTCTTGTGGCGCACATCAAACATGTAGGACACTGATTTTTGGTCAGTAATTAAGGTGAAGCGTTTTCCTATTAGAAAGTGGCGCCATTTTCTGACAGCTTCTACGATAGCGTACGCCTCCTTTTCCACGGCACAATGGCTCTTCTCGGCATGATTTAGTGACCTGGAAAAGAAGGCTACCGGTCTACCGTTTTGGTTGAGAGTGGCTCCAATTGCTGCTTCCGATGCGTCAGTTTCCACTGTGAATGGCTGGCTTTCATCCACTTTAGCTTTAACGGAGTTAACAATAGCGGTCTTTAAATCGGCAATAGCGTTCACTGCTTCTTCGGAAAGAGGGAACTGGGCATCAATTAAAGGGCGTATTCTTTGAGAAAATCGAGGCACCCATCGAGAGTAATAAGCGAAAAGACCCGTCAAACGAGAAAGAGACTGTTTAGAATTTGGTATTGGCATCTCTTTTAGCGGAGCGAGTCGAGACGGATCAGGGCGGAGCTCATTATGACTTATCTGGTATCCTAAAATACAAATAGAATTAGTTGAAAAAGTGCATTTCTTTTTATTTAAGGTCATCTTAAATTTTTCGGCAACTTCAAGAAATTTAGAGAGATTTTTATCGTGTTCCTCTTTTGTTCGGCCGCAAATCGTGACATCATCAAGATAAGCATATGTTCCTTCGAGCTCATTTTGGCGAATAAAGTTGTCCATGATTCTTTGGAAACAAGCTACGCCGTTCGTAAGCCCAAAACTTAAACGCTTAAATTGGAATAACCGGCCGCCCGCCTCGAAGGCAGTATAAGCCTTATCATCTGGATGCAAGGGAACACAATGATAGGCGCTTCGTAAATCTATCGTACTGAATATCTTGTAAGTAGAGATTTTATTAACTAGGTCATCTAAGTTTGGCAATGGATAGGCATCCAGATACGTGAATTTATTAATGGTTTCTGAATAGTCTACCACTAACCTCCTTTTTGCTTGATTGTTGACAACGTGAACTTGCGCACGCCACGGAGAGTCGCTCGGCTCGATGATATCTTCCTTCAGCATGCGATTGACTTCTGAACGAATGAATTCGGCGTCGGAAGCTTTAAACCTACGTGACTTCGTAATTACAGGACGACAATCGGGAGATAGGTTTGAGAACACTCGCGGTGGTTCAATAGCCAATGAGGCTAGAGAGCAGACTTCAAGATCTGGCTGAGGTCCCCCAAAGTTCATCTTTACAAAAGAATGTTTGCTAAGAAACGGTATTCCCAGAATTATGTCAGTACAACAATCAGGTAGAACTAAGAATCTAATTTTCTTGTAGGCGCGTTGTTTTATGTGAATGTCTAATTCGCAACATTCGCTGATGGGGGACGTTAGGTTAACTGAAGCCATAGATATGGTGCCATTATAAGACATAACCGGTAGACGAAGTCCGCGTACGACAGATCTTGAAATAAAGTTTTCTGAGCTGCCCGTATCTAAAAGAGCCTTTAAGTAAGTACCTTTAACGTGTAAGTCTACTATTGATTCTTTTAGAGTTGAAGGCACACAAGCTAATGTTGCAGACGGGATAGAGGCGCTTACTGGGTCTTTTGAGGACCTGCATACTTTTGAAAAATGGCCTTTCTTCTTACATTTGTAGCAAGTAACTTCACGGGCCGGGCACTGTGAGCGATCGTGGCGAACAGAATTGCCACAGTAATAGCACATTTGACGTTTGCGAGTGGCTGCTGCGCAAGAGTCCTGCTCTTCAGCTTTTTCTCCACTAGACGGGCCTGCTTCAGGATTTCGAGAACCCCCAACATGCGATTCGACCGAAGCTACTGGGCGGTTCTCGATTTGGGAAGCTGAATCGTAAGTTTGAGAGTCCTTCATCGCGATCTCTAGGGCACGCGCTTGATCCACGGCGGATGATAAGGTGAGCGTCTTGTTTTCGAGTAGTCTTGTTCGTATACGTGCTGAAGAAATTCCCGTTATGAAAGAATCTCGGATATATTCGTCCCTATAGGTATCGGCTGTAACGTTCTTGAAGTTACAATCAAGACTAAGTTTCTGAAGAGAACGGACGTATTCATCAATAGATTCCGTGGACACTTGTTTTCGCGTAGCGAGCTTATGTCGCGCAACGACCTCATTAGCTGGCTGAATAAAGGCGTTTTTAAGAGCGGTTAAGGCCTCGTCGTACGAACTTTCTGAGATGATCTCGAAGTTTTCTGGGGAGACTGAATTTGCGAGAAGTCCCAGAAACGAGTCGCTATCCCCTTCGAGTGACGCCTTATAACGCGTAAAAACGAACAGCCAATGTTTGAATGTGCGTGAAGCTTCAGGTGAAGTAGGTAGCACATCAAGTCGCTCTGGTCGAAGTCCACGTTCCATGATGACTGCTGAGTATTTTAGTAGATTAAATTGAAATGAGAATTACCCAAATGAAACTCAATTCAACTTAGGCTTTAATCTACTAAAACTTCTACTGACATCTACTGAATAACTGCAAAATAACAAACATAAAAATTACTTAGTACCATTATACTAAACAGAGTCAACTATATGAATTGCTTTAAGATTAAGTTTAACGATAGTTAACTTAGAAAGTTAACTTAGTAATTTAAGGCAAAGATAAGTTACTAATTTATATACACCTCTTTAAATTACAATACGTACCGAGAAGACAACTATTATTAAAGGTTGCTTTTATCCAAGACCATTATCCATGATTGACTCTGATATATTATTTATGTTTTCTTTATTATCTTTTATCAATCTTTACATTATAAGTATTTTATGGAATACCTATACCTGGAGAAAATATAATACTATAGTAACATATAAGGTACACAAAATAATAATGCTATATACAAAAATTATAACAGGTGGTAAGAAAATTTTTGCTGGATCTACTCGGGGTTGATGGGCAACATTTTTCTGTCCTGGAACGAAATTTTATTGAAGTGGCCACTCTTTCTGTGTATAATGACTCCCTTAGCTCGGCTGTCCCACTCGCAGAGGAAACAAGAGAACTTTGTGTATCCTAACTGTAAGCTGAGGAGACGTGCAATCACTTTCAGATCACCACAGATATGCCAGGAGTGTTTATCACAGACAATGTTTCAAAAGTAACTGCATATTGTCACATGATTCCTTCATATGAATTTTATGTGCAATCGAAACCGAAGGATAGACATTACCGTTGTGCAATAGTACAACTTTAAAACTCAATTTTGATGAATCGACAAAAAGCCTTCATTCCTGAGGATTGTGCTCTCGACCAAGTGCCTCTATGAGAGCGTTCACATCATTCCAATACACTCAGAGGCGGATTAAGACACCTCGGGGCCCCGGGGCAATGAAGAATATGGGGCCATTTTCTATAGCTTTTTATTAACAATACATGTACTGTACATGTACAGTACATAGTACATTTACACGAATTATATGTACGGTGCTCAGGCTAATTGAGAAACAAACTTAAAAGAACCTTAACACAGTGTATTTTGCCGTTTGCCAAAACCAAACAGTGTTAAACAAACTTTACTTTAGGGCCTATAAAACATAAAATAAAAACAGGGAATTTGTCAGTTTGTGTACTCTGTCATATTTATTCAAAGAAGTTTGCGAAATCTCGAATTATATCATCAAGCCTGAGGCTTCAACCTCAATAGCCTCAGTGATAATCCGCCACTGCATACACTAAATCACTTTCCATAGAGAAAAACGATGTGAAGTGTGTCTGACGCTTACGAAATGATGATATTTTTACAGTCTTTTGTAAGAGATTCCAACCTTTTAATCTAGAACCTAAGACCCCAGCCTCATTTTTAGATGCATTCAACTCTCTGACAAGATCATTTAATTTTAACTGAGAAATTAAATGAGGTTTATCCGATGAAGGTGGTTGAAATTGTGTATCCATGTCATCTTGTCTGTCCAGAGGTTCATTACGAGATTCATCATCAGGTTCATCATCATCTAAAGTTCATGGCTTTGGTGGTTTTGGTACTGGCAAATCGTCACAATGTGAAAGAGGTCGCATGGCTGACAGTGAATATATATATATATATATATATATATATATATATATATATATATATATATATATATATATATATATATATATATATAAATAATGATGTGTATATATGCAGTATACTTAAATAAATATATGCATATTGTATATAAACATGTAAATATAAATAATAATATGCATAATATAAAGATGTTATACAAAATAAATGACTAACAATAAATCTCGTATTATGATGCAAACTGAGGAATGCTGTCTAGATCTCAAAGGTTTTAAACTTGCAAATCCCTCAAAAACTGGGGTGATAGAAAAAATCTTTTTGATTTTCGTAATCAGCGTAAAAAAAGAACATATGAATCACCCACATTTATCAAAAGGGGAAAAACTTTGTCGAACAGTGTAATCATTGTCTCGCTACGTTGATTTTAGATCCTCCAGTTCTCTAAATTTATTTTATACCAGTTATGGAACACCTGGCCTCTGATCTTTCTGTTATCTTTGATTGGGGCACGGAAAACCTTGTGGCTTTCAATGCCTCAAAAAAACAGTCCCTCCATCTGTCTCCTTGTTACAATCTTCCACACGACTATCCCCTTACCTTCAACAACACACAATTCAGTCCTTCCTCTTCTCTTAACATTCTTGGCGTTTCCTTTTCTTGTAATCTTTCCTGGAAAGATCAAATTTACTTTTTTTTCTAAAACAACTTCTAAGAGGTTACGTGTGCTGTACAGCCTCCGTAGTTTCTTCACCCCCACTCAGTTGCTGTCTCTGTACAGGGGGCTTATCCTGCCCCTATAGGAGTATGCTTCTCATGTATGGGGTGGCTCAACCCACACAGCCGTACCTGAACGGGTGGAATCAAAGGCTATTCGTCTCATCAATTCCCCGCCTCTTACTGACTGTCCTCACTCTCTCTCTCTTCGTGACGATGTTGTCTCACTCTCTCCTTACTATTGCTATTATAACGGACACTGCTCTTCTGAACTTTCTAACTGCATGTCTCCTCCTTTAAGGAGAGAACGCAGTGCCAGACTTTCTACACTTTCTCATTCCTTTTCTGTCCAACTCCCTAACGCAAGAGTTAATCGGTATTTTCAGTCTTTCATCTACTCAATCGGTCAACTCTGGAATAGTCTTCTGCTATTCATCTTTCCCCCTGTCTATGACTTCCAATCTTTCAAATGCAGTGTCTAGGCATCTCGAAAACCCTGAACCTTGATTTTGGCTCTCTTCTTCTTCTATAGAGGGGAGGGCGCTTTTGCGGGCATTCGCCCTTTGCCCTCCTTCCTTTATGAAGGCCTTCGACAAGGTCCCTCACAATAGATTGTTGCATAAGTTATAGATGTATAGCATGGGGGAATTAATTATGAAATGGCTCGAGGCGTTCTTGAAGAGTAGGAAGCAGCGTGTGATAGTGGAAGGAGAGGCATCTGGCTGCTGGATGTTCTCTCGGGCATACCTCAAGGAAGCGTCATGGGCACAGTGCTCTTTGTGTTATATATAAATGATTTACCTGATGTGATAAAGAATGATAGTGACATTTATCTGTATGCAGATGACACTAAAATATTTAGGAGGATTACGTGTAAAGAGGATGTGGATAAATTACAGTGGGATATAACTTATATGAAGTGAGAAGATGGTCCGATAAATGGTTACTCAAGTTTCACCCGGACAAGTGTAATCATATGCAAATAGGAAAAGATAGGATGGACTTCGGAGAAAGGAGGTATAAAATGTTTCTCGAAAAGGACTATATGGACAAGAGTGATAGCGAAAAGGACATAGGAGTGATCATAGACAGTAATTTGAGTTTGGAAAAACACATGGCGGAAAAGATCAACAAAGCAAACAGAATACCTGGATGAAGATATGTTTAAGACGCTGTTTGTTTCATGGTTAGACCTCACTTGGAATACGCGAATCAGGTTTGGTGTCCATATCTCAAGAAACATATAGAGTCAATTGAAAATATGCAACGGAGAGCCTCTAAGTTGGTTCCGGGGTTGAGTCACCTGTTATATGGGGAGAGATTAAGGGAGCTAGAATTATCAACACTAGCATACAGACGTGTACGGGGAGACATGATCGAATGCTACAAGATATTAACTGGTAAATATGATGAGGAGGTGACGAATGACTTGTTCCAGATGAGAGACTACTCGAGAACTCGAGGACATCAGTTTAAGATATACAAGGAAAGAGCCTCACGAAATATCAGAAAAAATTCGTTCACGAAGAGAGTTGTTGAAATTTGGAACAGTATACCAGAGCATATCGTCAATACACCAGAAATAATAGCGTCCGAAAAACTTCTAAATACACAATGGAGCTAGATCTACAGGTTGAGAAGTCTCTTCTAGAATCATTTCTACGATATTCTATGATAAAAAATATGTCGCTGGTATTTTCCAAAATAAAACCCAATACATTCTCCTTTCCAGTTGCTTCACAAATTTCCAGATCAATGAAAGAAAGCCACCCTCAGCCTTCTTTAGTTAGCTTTATAAGGCTAACTAACGAAAATATCACAACCTAACCTAACCAATCGTTAGGTCATCTGTACGCCCTTGACGATTGGTTAGGTTATTAGGTTAGGTCGTTATATTCTCGTTAGTTAGCCTTATAACGCTAACTAAAGAAGGCTGGGAGTGCATAATTTTGCATATGTAATTGCATTTCTTCCTGAGTTCTGACGTAAAGTTAAAATCCCAATATATATGTCACAACCATGCGATTTACCATAGTGTCACAACAATGCGATTTACCATTTCTATGGTTGAACAGTATCCATGTTTGTGCCATTAGAAGTTCGCTGTAAACAGCGAATGTCCCCCCCTTAGCTGTGCCTCTCTAATTCGTCTCCTTTGATTTCTCCCAAATAATGACTTATGCTGTACGTACAGAGTAAGTCACTCTGACGTCATAAAGCAACTTAGTTTCCTTCACGTTTCGATCACGTGCTTAGTATGAGGCTATCCTTAGTATTCAATGTATGGTACATTCTTTAATACTAATAAAAGCTTTACTATCTATAAGTCATTATTTATATGTTGTGTCCTGTCGGTGTTATGCAACCATACTCATTCATACATCCATGTTCCTTCTTGACCGTTGTCCTTTATTAATTTTATCACCTATTACCTATTTTATTACCTATTACCCATTGTCTAGTTATTCTCTATCAACTTATCAGTCTATGTTTACTCGTGTCTATATTACGCACACAACCTATTGTGTGACGAATGATATGTGTACACTACTGTGTGCAGTCGTACATGTCTATTGACGATCATGATTACGTACATGTATTCTTTTTGTTTTATTTTCTTTTATTATTTCACCTCTCGCAAGTTGTCTATTATTGCTGAGACGAAGGCTCGAATTCCGATTACGTCGTCAAAAGCGAGCCTCTGAATTCGAACTCTTCTCTCTTGCCTCTGCTACCAATTTATAACGTTAAGATGTAATGTTATATTATTATAATATACCATATTGTTCCCTGCCAGGCTATTGGTTATTATCTACGTAGGCACATAGTTACCCACGTTCTCATTATCTGTACTTACTACTTCTACCTAATTGTCATTCAAATTCCGTTACTTATGTCTTACGTTATCATTAATGTCCGTGTACTTTCAAATGAAAAGTACACCGTATCTTTTCTCCGCTTTCCTCATCGCTGGCTAATTAGACTTTCAAACTATAATAACCAACCATTCTTCTAATAATATTTGACATAATTTGGCGTAATCACTGTTAACTATAAATATATATAATTGTCGTTAATCCCCTTTAAATTATAAAACAACGGAGAACTCTCCTTCATTGTTTAAATTGTGTTACCTATTCAGATTACTTCAGTATTAGATATGTCAATTAACAAATTGCTAAAATTGTAATTAACGGTAATTAATGTATGTAATATAATGTAATTTATGTACTTAATGTACTCTGTACATGTCGGTCCCCCGACATTATGTCGCCACCCAAAAGTGTATACCTTACAAAAATTAGTATCTTTTTTTGTTAACTTTTTGCTTAAATTATGCTTAACGTCAGAATTCTTTAGCTCTCCAGTTAAAGCGGGAGCTTAACCTTCGACTGCATTCCCCCAAAATTGAGGCTTATTTATTTCTTGTATTGTAAATTAAATCATTCCTGCCTGAGCTCTTGATACCAGAGGTTGCACCTCGCTCCCTTTTAGATTCCTGTCTGGCCCGTTGTTACCCGAGGTTGCACCTCCCTGAATTAAAGAATTCCTGCCTGAGCCGTTGTTACCAGAGGTGGCTCTTCTCTCATCTTAAATTCCTGCCTGAACCTTCACCCGAGGAGGCCGAGCCCCCCTCACTTTAAATTCCTGCCTGAGGCTTATACCAAGGAGGCCAAGCCTCCTCATTTTAAATTCCTGCCGTAACTCTTACTCGAGGAGGACAAGCCTCCTCGCTTTCAATCCCCACCTTAACTATTGTGAAATGGGGTCGAACCTCTACCCCTGTAAACTCCTGCTTGAGCTGTTGTTGTAAGAGATAAAACCTCTCCCCCTGTAAACTTCTGATTATTTATCAGCGCCTCGTTCTGTATAAACTTTGTAAATAAAAAAATTTATGAGTGAACTAAAACTCCAATTTTTGAAGTGAAGTGTTTCCATTCATCCCTTCGGGAAAAAAAAAAAAACTTGGTAGAAACTATTTATATTGATACTCGGATGCTCTCGGCCAAGGCCGAGCTTACCCAAGAAGGACCACCTTCGTTGGATTGTCCAAAGTGCATTAACCCAAAAAAGTCGCAAGCGGGCAGAGACTCGCACAACGTATGCGCGACATATATATATATAATCTCAATATATCGGGTCGGCAAAAAAAAGGGGAGACCTCGAACTTTGGCTGTAAAATCCAAAGTTATGGTCAGATTTCACTCATTTTTTCACACCCCACAACTAAGTAAATTTCCTATACGGTGAGCGGATTTCAAAGAATACTAATGAAAATTACGGATTTATTGAACATTTCTTTATGCCACTGGAAATTCTCCATTTACACTACTACTGCATTGTATGTGCAGATAAAAAGTTACAAAGTACTCACATATGGTGCGACTTGATGTTAAAAAAACTGCTCGATATGTTTACCACGAACTTCTACAACCTTTTTCAGTCTTGGACGGAACTCATCTATGGCTTTATTGATTTGTTCTTGTGATAGCTCATCCCATTTTTCCACAAGAAGTTGTCGTAAATGAGCGACATTTCTTACTTTGACCCGATAAATTCTCTGTGACAAATTTTCCCAAAGGCCGTAATCGACAAGATTTAAATCAGTACTGTTTGGTGGCCAAATTTAATACCGCTACCTGGTATTCTTTTGATATCTCCTGTTTTATTGATTTTCTTGAGAAGCTTGTCTAAACCTCCTGCAGTTGGCTTACGTTAATTAAAATCACTTTAATTATCAACTTGAAGCTATGATTAGCAAGATTTTCCTGGAATATTCGCCATAAATCCAATTTTTCAGCTAAAATGCTAAAAGATGGCATCCAAACCATAAAATTACCTGGTACTAACATCCTAAAATTTCATGGTTCTATGTATCGTATTTGCCGATATATGAAGGATTTAAAAGGTCTCCCTTTTTTTTTGCCGACTCGATATATATATATTTTGGAATTGGAATACATGCATCTTCCAGGAAATATATATATATATATATATATATATATATATATATATATATATATATATATATATATATATATATATATATATATTTACACTAGCAGAACTACCCAGCTTCGCTCGGGTTCAGTATATATGAAATTACCTTGACTCTGTGTCTTTGATCAGAATTAAATTTATTCTAAAAAAAATGGTAACTATAAATTGAAAACAAACTATAAAGTAAAGATAGGTTAAGGAAAGCAGTCTTGAAGATTATTTTTATTTTTCAACAAATGGTTCAAAAGTATAAATAAAGTGCATAGATAATTGATATTTAGTGAATTAGCACCAACTAGTGATCTTTTAGATGTTAATGAAAGTTGCATGAAATGAGAACTCGAGAACAATACAATTATTATTACTGTAAATGTTTGAGAAAAATACATTAAATCAAATATTTATACCATATAATCAATGACATGTTATCGCTGCAGTGCTTTGGGATAGACTATGTTGACTGTTTTCCCATCAGCACCCAAAATGAAAAGATTTTTACTGTCACCAACTCTTGAGCACCCAACATAAAGCTGGTCATGAGAAAAACATGGCTTCTGTAGGTTGAGGCTAACTACCTTAAGCGACTGGCCCTGAGCTTTGGTGATGCTCATAGCAAAACTTAGTCGAATTGGGAACTGGAGGAGCTTGAATTGAAATGACAAGTCCGATGGAATGATTGGAATTCGTGGAATGAAGAGATCCTTTCCTGCTGCATGTCTAGTCACTATTGTGGCCTCAATGACATGCGCCCACAACTTCTTTACAGCCAACCGCGTTCCATTACAAAGCGTTGGTGGGTCCATATTCCTGAGAAGAATGATAAGTGCACCAATCTTGAGCTGTATATTGTGTGGTGGCACACCTGGTGGCTCCAGAGAATTAAGAAATGGGCATCATCTTCAAGGAGTCCTCTCAATTGGCAAGCTTGTTTGTAAGTCTCACAGACTCTGCCGTCCACTGTTCGCAGTTCCTCGAACGATGTTGACCCCCTGGCCTCATGTAGAAATAAACGCAAGAAAAAGCATTCTGAATTGCCAGGATGCACAGTGTAAACAATGGCTAATGCATTACTGGCCTTGACATTAAGATGCTCTGGCCCATTATATCCTACTTTTCGACGGGCCCACTTCTTGCTTCCACTATTCCATATGAAATACTTAGGTACTTGGTGGTAGAGCAGAGTCTTAGCATATTCATCTTCCCTGCAAAGGTTAAAAAAACCTGTGAGAGTCGTGTCTTGTGTAGCTTGGACACAATGAAGTGCATTTTCTTCAGTGAAGTAAACTCTTGGCCATTCTCAAGATGTACACTGAGATGAACCACTGTAAGATGTCTTACATGAATTGGAAAGCTCAGAATTCTCCAGATGGCCTCATTACTGCTGATATATCAGCCTAATTCATGTTGTTGAACATCATCATTCTTGGATACATCCTTCTGAAGGCTAAACACAGCCATATCAGTTCCTTTGTTGACATACTTGCAGACATTTTATGGACTTGATGGAATTGCACTTTTCAACATTGATGTGAGCATTGATCAGTCGAGAGAGGAGTGGGCAATATGGAACAGTCCACCTGTTGTCAACTTGAATTTCAGAATCACGAATCTTGATTTGTTGTAAATCCACCATCCTCTGGGCTTCTTCGGCGATACCCGCTAGCCAGCGGTGCTGGGGTCTTTGAAAACTGTAGCAACAAATTTTCTTTTTATTTATTATTATTATTATTACTAGTACAGTTCCCGTCACTTCGCTGACGGTTAGACAGGCTAAACTACAAAAAAAGAACCCAGCCGTGAAAATTTTGAGCTTCACATTGTGTCAACATTTCTGAATCTGGTATCTCCCAAAACCTCCTCACCCCATTCATACAACTTGGGGGCTAACCCCCTCCCCTATTACCCCCACCCCTCCCCATTACCACACCCATCCCCCATTACCCCACCCCACCCTTCCGCCCACCCCAACCCTTCACCCCACTCCCACCCTTCCCCCATTGCTAAACTACAGAAAAGAACACAGTCATGAAAATCTTGAGCTTCACATTGCCGCCCGTAATACAATTTCTGAATTTTTTTTACAATTTCTGAATTTTTTTCTCACAATTTTTTCTCACAATTTCTGAAAGTGTGACGGACGGACAGACAAACAGACAGACGGACGGACAGCTCTCTTATTATAGTATAGATTACGGGCAGCAATGTGAAGCTCAAGATTTTCATGACTGCGTTCTTTTGTATAGTTTTATTGACCAAATAATTGAACCGATAGTAATTGGTGGTTCAGTTATTTGGTCAATAAAACTACTTCTTCTTCTTTCTCTTCGCCCGTTCCCGCCTCTATGCGGGGTCGGCGTTTCTGACCAGCCTCCTCCACACAGCCCGGTCCTGGGCTTCTTCCTCCGACAAACCCTTCTCCCTCAAATCGTCCCTCACCTTCTCCATCCACCTTCGCTTCGGTCTGCCTCTCTTTCTCCTGCCATGCACCTCCATATTCATCGTTCTCTTACCCACATAATCTTCGTCCCCTCTCATCACATGTCCATACCATTTCAGTCTACTTTCTTGTATCTTCCTCGAGATTTCTCCAACCTTTGTTGTGCCCCTTATCCTTTCATTCCTTACTCTATCCAACCTTGTCACTCCGCACATCCACCTCAGCATTCTCATCTCCGTTACATCTAGTCTTTTCTCATGATCTTTCTTTATAGCCCAAGACTCAGCCCCATACATCATAGCCGGTCTTACCACAGTCTTATACACCTTTCCCTTAACCCTTGCGCCTATTCTTCGGTCACACAACACCCCTGAAACTTTCTTCCAATTTTTCCAACCAGATTGCACTCTGTGTGTTATTTCTGTGTCCAGCTCACCGTCCTCAGCCACTGTCGATCCCAAGTACGTAAACTTACTTACTCTCTTTAACCTCGCTCCCTCTAAACTAATTTCTGAGTCTTGATTTTCGTAGAACCTCAGGTACTCCGTTTTCTTTCTGCTGATTTTCAACCCTCTGTCTTCAAAAGCCCTCCTCCATTCCTCCAATTTTCTTTCTACTACTTCTCTCCTGTTGCTGCACAGAACAATATCGTCTGCAAAGAGCATACACCAAGGGGATTGATCCTTTATCCCCTGGGCCAACACATCCATAATCAAAACAAAAAGGTACGGGCTCAAAGAAGATCCCTGATGTAGACCAACCCTCACGGGGAACCATTCCGTTACACCTACACTACTCCTAACCTGGGTCCTTGCTCCTTCATACATACTTTGCACCAACCTAACGTTTCTCCGGCACACCTTTCTCTCTCATACACCTCCAAACCTCCTGGCGTGGCACTCTATCATATGCTTTCTCTAGGTCGATGAAAACCATGTGCAGTCCCTTTTGTCGCTCCCGGTGTTTCTCCATCAACTGCCTCAGTGCAAAAATCGCATCAGTTGTTCCCCAACCTGGCATAAAACCCAACTGCTCTTCCCCACGGTTGTCTCTTCTCTTAACCTTTTCTCTATAATCCTTTCCCAAACCTTCATCGTGTGTGACATAAGCTTTATTCCCCTATAATTTCCACAATCCTGGATGTCCCCCTTCTCTTTGTAGATAGGTACGAGTGTACTATCCCCCCACTCCTCCGGCATTTCCTCTTGTTCATATATCTTCTGCATCAGATCCCACAATAGATCTATGCCCTCATCTCCCAAACAATTCCACGCCTCCACTGGTATCCCATCCGGTCCCAATGCCTCCCCTTCTTCATTCCTTTCAACGCCACCTTCACCTCCTCCCTACTCACTCCTGAAGTTAATCCTTGATTTGGGACACCATCTTCAAAAATAACCCTTGGGTTTTCCTCATTTAACAGATGTTCAAAATAACTCTTCCATCTATCCATGATTTTATCCTGATCCTTTAAGACCACTCCCTGCCCATCCTTTACCTGTTTAATTTGAGTAAAATCTTTACTCGCCTTATCCCTAGCCTTCGCTATTCTAAGGATCTTTCTCTCTCCCGCCGGTGTCTCCAACTCTTTATATACTTCATCCATCGCCTGCGCCTTGGCTCTTGCCACTCCCTTCTTCGCCTCCTTTTTCGCCTGCCTATAGCTTTCTCTATCCTCTTGTCTACCAGATGTGTCCCACTTTTTTTAGCATCTTTCTTCCTTTTAATCACCTCCTGAACCTCTTCATTCCACCACCACGTCTCTTTATCTTCAGGGGGTCTTCTACCTGATGTTTTGCCCAGTACTTCCTCACCAACTCTCAATATCACCCGGCTGTTCTCCTCCCACCATTCTTGTACACTCTCCAACGACCTTACTTCTTCAAAACCTTCTCCTCAAATTTCCTTTTCTGGTCTTCTTTCTTCAGTCCCCACCACTTTATCCTAGGTGTCACCTGTTCTTGCCTTCTTTTCCTACCACTCTTAAACGACCAATCCATCACCAGGATTCTATGTTGCGCCGCCACGCTTTCCCCGTTTATGACTTTGCAGTTCTTAACTTCTTCCAAATGGGATCTCCTGCACATTAGAAAGTCTATCTGGCTTTCTCTTCCTCCGCTCCTATAGGTCACAAACTGGTTATCTTTTTTCTGGAAGAAGGTGTTGACTATCGCTAGATCAAACGCCATCGCGAAATCCACCACCCTTTCCCCTTCTTCATTTCTCTCTCCCACGCCCCAACCACCATGCACTCTCAATCACCTCTCTACTTCTTCCCACATGGCCATTCAGGTCTCCACCCAAGATCACTTTTTCCCCCTCTGGTATCGCACAAAGTTCTTGAAACTGATTCCAAAACACTTCCTTTTCTATACCTTCACAGCCAGCTTGGGGGGCATACACTCACGATGTTCACCGTCATCTCGTCAAGGCCCAGCTTAACACTCATAACTTTATCGCTCCTTCTACTCATACTCACCAGGCTATCCTTCAGCACTTCTGACAGCACTATACCAACACCGTTTCTACCCTGTTCATTCGTTCCACTATAAAGCAACTTATATCCCCCTCCCAGCTCCCTTGCTTTATTTCCTCTCCACCTCATCTCCTGCACACACAATACTCCCACACACCGTCTCTCCATCAAATCCGCCACCTCCCTTCCTCTCCCAGTCATAGAGCCTACATTCAATAAAACTATAGTCATGAAAATCTTAAGATTCACAAATCTTGACACAATGTGAAGCTCAAGATAGATTTTCACGGCTGCGTTCTTTTCTGTAGTTTTATCCCGGTGCTGGGGCCTTCGGGCCCAGTAATTTTAATTATTTAATTTATTAACACCCAGTTGTACAACCTCGGGACCTAATCAATATGTGTGTGTGAAGTTTCATGTTTGTAACTGCTTCCATATATATATATACCTCTCCGTCTATGGCATTGGTCGGTTCGAAGTTGTTGTTGGTTAGCCGATCAGCCCACCCTGATCGAGCGAGCCGGCGGCACGCAGGTAACCGATCGCCCTCTCCCGAATGGACCAAAGGTTCAGCGCACTAGTGATGTTGTGTTGTGTTCTAGGTTGTGCTAGAGCGGTACAGTCTGTCATAATGTGTTCAATTGTTTGTGGTGTGTCCTGGCATAGGGAGCAGGTGTCGTCTGTGGAGTTGTCTAGTCTGTGTTTATATGTCTGTAAGTTTGGGTGATGTCCACATCGGAATCGTGCTAAGTTAACTCGATCCAATCTGCTCAGGCTGGTCTCTGACCTGTCAATGGGTGGCGGTTTCGCACCTAGGACTGCATTCGGACCGAGTCGTGTCAGTGTTTTGTGAGTTAGGTGTGGGTGTATATGTTTTCTATACTGTGTGATGTCTGTGGGGCGTGGTATGGAATGGAGTATTTGGTTATAATGTCTCTCTGGTGTTACCTTAATGGTGCGAGGTGTTGATGCGTGACTGCACATGTAGTGGCAAGGGTGCTGTGGGCTAGTTGTCGCTGCTGCCATGAATTGTGTTCCCCTCATGTCTAAATGTTCCCTAACTTTCAGTATTTTTGTTTCTGTTTGCAAGTGTTCTATTGGTGTTGTTTGAGTGCATCCTGTAATGATACGAAGTGCGGTGTTTTGTATTGTCTGTAAGGTGTTTATGTGTGTGTTTGACATAATGGGTGCCAGCATGGGCTAGCATAGTCCATAACTGAGCGAATATATTGTTTGTATATGAGTGATGTTGTTTCCTGCTGGTGTCCAAAGTTTGTGCCTGTTAGTACCCTAAGCGTGTTAAGTCTTGACGTACATTTGTTTTTAATGTCCCGAATGTGGTTTGCAAAAGATAATGATGTGTTGTATGTGACTCCAATTATTTTGGTCTTGTGAGTGTGTGGAATGTTGGTGTTGTTTCGTGTAAGCTGTGGATTTATGTGGTGTTCTTTTGTGTTGCTTGTAAGCAAGGTGATGGTTGATTTTGTGGGCGCTACTTTGAGTCTATTGTGTGTGAGCCAGTATTGTATACTGTTTATGTATGTTTGTAGGTTATTTGTAGCGGTGTCGATGTTGTTATGGGTGGATGTTAGAGTGATGTCATCTGCATATGATGATAAGGTAAGCTTGTTAACTGTGGGTGTTGGAATGTCATGCATGTATAAGTTGAAGAGTGTTGGTGAGAGAACAGAGCCTTGAGGGACCCCGTTCGGAAAAGGTTGTTTTTGGATGACTTGCCATTAAATGTGACATGTGAGCATCTTCCTGAAAGATAGTTGCTCAGCCACCTTTTGGTGTTGTTGTGCATGTTTGTGTTGAGTATTTTGTTTATGAGAGGAAAGCGTGGGATAGCATCAAATGCTTTACTATTGTCTATTATTGCTAATAGTGTACGTTGAGCTGGTCGTCTGGAGTTGATGCCATCCATGATGTGCTGCGTGAGGTTATGAGTAATGTCGTGGTTGAGTGGTGATGTCTGAATCCATGTTGAGTAGGCGATAGTGGTATGTGTGGGTTGGTGATTTGTAAGATTAGTCTTTCTGTTACATTGGAAGGTGTGCATAGTAAAGTAATGGGTCTATAGGAAGCTGGTTCTGTTGGATTTTTGTTTGGTTTGAGTAGTGTAATAATTTTACTTTGTTTCCATATGTCATGAATAATACAGTGTTGGTATGAATATATGCTAATGTTTGTGAGAGCTAGTATTCCCCTGTGGACCCAAGTGTTTAAAGTGTATGTTAGATATGTTGTCTGGTCCAGTAGCCTTCGAATTCTTAATGTTTTTGATGATGTTGGTGGTCTGGTTTGTATTGAAGGGTGTAATGGTTGTGTCGAGTCTGTAGGCTTTCTTGTTTCTGGCTGTTTGTCTGTCTGCGTGTTTCTGGTTGTTGTCTCTGTTTAAGTGACTTATCTTTGCGTAGTGAGTAACTACAATGTTAGCTTGTTGTGTATATGTTGGCATATTATTATGGCTGCGACAGATAGCCGCGTGTGAGGTGTGAATGCTGCTGTTAGAGTGGGTAATGCTGTTTATAGTCCTTTATAGCCTGGATGTATCTGTGGAGTGGCTAAGTGTTGTTATGAACTCCCTAAATGTTTCTGTTTGTTTTTCTTTGAGTTTGTTGTTTATTTCTGTGTTGAGCTGTTGTATCTGCTGTTTTATGGTTTTTGTGTGTGGTGTTTGTGTGTTATGTTTGAGGTTTTTACGTTGCCTTATGAGGTGGGCATTTCTCTAGTGTAATTTGGGTTGTATTTCCTAATGTTGCCCTTGGGTATGTATTTGTTTGCATTATTGATGATTTGATTAAATGTCTTGAGTGTTGTATTGATGTTTATGATGGGTGTGCTGTTTAATGTGGTGAACTGTTCCTCAGTCTGTATTTTGAACCGTTCCCAATCGGCTTTCTTGTAATTTCTGTAAGTGTGCTTAAGGCTGTTGGGACGGAGTGTAGAACGTGTTATAATGGTGATGGGTAGGTGGTCTGATGACAGTTGTTTTTCTGTTCTCCAGTGTGTATGTGTTGCTAGTGAGGGGGAACAGAACGTTATGTCTGGGGAGGAGTTTGAGTATCCTGCTTAATGTGGTATGTGTGTATGTTCTGTATTGTTAAGAATGAAGAGGCTGTTTAGTTTGAAGTTGGCGGGAGTTCTGGTTAGATGGCAGCAACGGATTTGTTACTCTGGAGTATCTGTAATCGTATAGGGAATCACAGAAGTTTCTATTATACTACTCTCCGATCTCTTCTTGTAGTGGATCGGAGGATTATGTGGAGCTTACCTAATTCTCTGAAGGTTTCCCGATTCTTCTTGCAACGTATCGGGAAATTATTTTTCTGTATTTAAGACTAAGTTCTCTAAAGAGAGCAAGGTTCGAAGGAGAAGACAAAGATATTCTCTTACTGTAGTTTACTGCTAAAATGTTGCAGGTAATGCTCAGCCTCTAAGTTAGATCAGACAAATCAGAATGAACACGAGAAATTTTAAAGTTTATATTCTAAATTTTTAATGACATCATTATATTTAATGCTGACCTGTTTTGTTTTTTATTCTCAATAGGCTGAATTATTTTGCAAAATATTTAAAGATAAGTTAAATATTTTAGCTGTAGTAATGTCTAGACAGATAAGCAAGTTATTTGAAGATGAAGCCATATTTTTATTTTAAACCGCATATTGACAGATCTGATGTTATCATGATCTGCCAGTAAACTAAAAAATAGAAATTGAAATATGCATTTTATTATGAATTACAATCAAACATGCATATGAGCAAAAATTAAATGCCTAAAATTTAAAATGAACTGTTAAGCAGGACATGACTTCATCTTTTACAACGAAGAAAGAATTTATAAAGAAAATGAATAATGCAGAATTTAAAAAGATTACATTATTAAGCTAAATCTAAAAAAAATGATTAAGTTATTTAAAAAGAAATAATTTATCAATTATTTAGCAAAAATAAAATAGAAAGAAAATAAAAAGTTTATCCGAACTCGTGTCAGCATTATGTGAATTTGGACTCTAATGCAAAAATGAATATAAGAATTTAAATATATTTGAATATAAGAATTATATGAATATAAAAAAATATGAATATAGGAATTATTCATTGTTCATTTTTACAGGGTTCCCCTCTAGAATGCTATTAACACAATAATATAACATCCTAACTAATTCTAACTAGATGATAACTAATGGTTTTATAATACAGATTTATATACAAAACATGAGTTGGGGTGGTTAAGTCTAGTTCACGTCGTCTGGGTAAGCACTCTTTGTCGTACATAAATAGTTTCACATCGTTCGGTGTCTCTGGTTTTCTTTCGTTCCAAGAATATCTTTTTACTAAAACATACCGAGGATAATAGCAGGCACAACAATGATCCTAACGGCAGATGTTAAAAAAATTTTACTGGTTGTAGTATTTGTAAGAGGTTATTCTGGTTATCATCTGAAATTTTAAAACGACTCAATTGATCATTCCATTAAGGAGCATGAAGTTCGGGTAGGATGGTTACCGGCTTCATGGAGAGATTTAAGATTTCTATAACGGGTTTAAATTTAATTTGCGACGGAAGGGGTATGGGTCATTAATGGTAACCTTATAAGGGTTGTATATTTGGAAGGTTTTTGAACGTAAGGAACAACCAATTGGTAGACGGATAACAGCAGATATTTTGATGAGGGAATAATTTGACGGACACTCGAAAGTAGCGGTAGTCCTATTCGCAAAAGAAACCCAAATGTCTGGTCCAATTCAGAGTTGAACGGTTTCAGAGGAATGAAATTTCGTAAAAGAACATACCAGGGCATGACAGTCATGGATTAAGTTGATAAAGCAGGACCTAATGGTTGGAAAACTTACTGGTTTGAGCGGAGGGCAAACGAGTTGCTTGTTCGTTTGCAAGAATCTGCTATGCCGGACGTCGCTATCTGACATCATAAAATATGCTGAAAGGTATTTGATGACGAAAAGGTAAAGTGGTACTGTGGGTAGATACAATCGATAAATAATAGAATTGTTTTGGTAGGGTATTGGGAAAGGGTGAAATTTGTATACGTCCAAAGTGAGTACATCGAAAAATGGTACAATCATGAAGTAAGTGTAGGGGCGTGGTCCATGTACACTTGTACAGTCCAGGTTTATTCTAGAAATTGGAGGTAATTAGTATGGTTGAGTGGGAATGTGAGTGATAATTTTAATTGTGTCTGAGAGGTGTGAATCAAGGACTGAAGTGTATCCCATGGTATTAGTGTGGAAAGAGTGATTTTTCTATGGGTTAGTTGGGTCGCACGAAAAACTTTGGAATGAATCGTAATTATTTGTTGCAAATATTTATCGATTAGGGTTACTTGTGGTTAATTATTTCTACTAATTCTAGATATCTTTCGTGTTCTTTGTATTTAGTTAACAGGGATTCAAGCTATGTAAATTTGTCTGAAAGGGTGTGGAGGAAGCGATTGTTTTCATATAGTGACTTAATGGTTTATTTTGTCCTAAAATGTGTCCATTATATTGCCGATTCCGCGCGAAGAGATTTAGTTTGAGTTAAATTCTTTTAATGTCTTCTTCGGTCGCTAATCCGAATAAACCTTTGAATATTTTTCCTCTCATATCTATCAATCCCCTTTTATTTCTTTGATTAAATTTTGCTGAGTTTTGTGTTCCAGTTTGTATCCATGGTAACGTTAATATATTTGATAGGGTGTGTGCTGTAGTTTGAATATTTTCGAATGTATTTTCTAATAGAACGCGACTAATCTCGTCTGTTCCCGGGATATGTTTAACAGAACCGTGAATTTTACTTTCAAATGCTTTAATTAGGTTTTTATCTGAAGGAGATTGGTTTTAAGTCCAGCAGGCGGTTGCAAATTGATGAAAAGGTCCGCGTGTCCTTTCAAAAATTTACCTTCTGCAAGCTTTTCTGTAACAACTCCGGTAGAAATTTTAATGCTAGGGCTACAAGAGTAAATAATTTGCAAAATTATAAGGGGGACAATTTTTTTCATTTCTACGTCTCAAATTATACGGAGCTGGGTGTTGCCGTGTGAATACTTGTGTTTGTGTGCAGAGTGGTCGGCCTCGCTTTGGTGGTAGTGGGGGGATCGACCGTTAAGCTCAGATTCTGAGCGGGTTCGTTTTTATGTGAAGATGGTTGATGCATTTGCGGCCGGTATCTAGGGTCCGTGCATCGATCATCAGCCGGTGAGGGTGGTGACGGAGGAGATGGTGGAGATGGAGGAGATGGTGGAGTTGGAGGAGATGGTGGAGTTGCAATGAGTGATCCTCTAGAAGGGGTTTCTCCAGGTCTGGTTCCGATGGGACTCTCGGTTCTGGGACCTCTTTTTGTTCACAGATTGGCTCGAGTATTGGTGGTATTACAAGGTACCTATCTTCGTCAAGGGTAGTGGTTTCCGCGGTGACCACTTCGGTTTTGTGGTCCCTGCTGGATTTGTTAATACTGGATCTTTCGAAGCGTAGGCGACTCGAACCCCTGGCAGGTGGTTTTTGGGAAGGTGTTGTTCGGCAGCTATCTTCAGATTATCAGCGTGAATGATCTTAGTTTGGAATGATCTCGGAGGTCGAGGATTTCGTAACGTTCTTTCCAAGGTTTTCCATAATCCTATATGAGCCATCCCATTTTGGGCATAATTTGTGATCAGCACTTGGCGGTTTCACGCTCTTTATGTAACATCGCATACCGACGATCATAGTCCGTTGATGGGGATGACACCTATATTGCTCTTGCTCCATTTGTTGGTTTCGTTGGTCGAGGGCATATCGGATGATGTCAAAAATTTTGAAAGATTGTTCAACTAGTTGCTGATTTGCTTCTGCCATCTCGGAAGGTGTTAGAACTGCCGGGTCGATTTGGTTAGGCAAATCTACAGATCTACAGAAGCTAAAGCTAACAAAGACCCTAAGATCCACTCTAAGGTTAGCCGAGAGAAAGGAAAGAGTAGGGGGTTAAGTAAGTAGCAACACCTATCACTTGTGGGTTAACATTCATTCAGAAAAGGAGAAAAAAGACTCACTATCATCATCCGCCGGCCACTGCCGACAAGTCAGAAAAATAGTCGGAGAGAATAGGAAAGATTGCAGAACAGTCCTCTACTCCATAGGGAGGTAGAACCTACTCTTCCGGAAAGGGGTGAAAGATGAAAAGAAGTAAAATAAGAACGTTTACAAACCATGCAATACATTCTTAAATCAAGAACAACACATTCTTAACTCAAAGCATACATTCTTCCAATTGTTGCAGACCGATCCTCCACTCCATAGGAAGGTAGAGGATGCAGCCCACTAGGCTGGAAAGGTGTGAAAGACGAAAAGAAGTAAAATAAGAACGCATTACAAACCATGCAACACATTCTTAACTCAAACACTATCATACCATGCAAACTACAGACATGCAATAAAGTTACAGACATGCAAATAAGGAGAGAAAAAAAAAAAGTATAAATAATAACAAAAAGTGGGTTAATTTACTCAACAAGCTAACTAAGTTCGTGTTAGTCTAATTTTTTTTTTTTTTGCTGGCATATCACACGCTGGCATGTCACAAGCTGGCATTAGACGTCAACAGACTCATCCCGATTACCACCCCCAGAGCTCCTGTTGCAATTTTTTTTATTTTAAACAACGTTAATATTTTTAAAATGCCAATCTAGACGGTTTTAAACACATTAACGCTGGTAGAGTTCACGACGGGCGCGGGAAGATTATTCCATTTATCAATTACTTTAAACGTAAAGAAGTTTTTAGCGATATTAGTAATGAAACGTCTGCCACGCAACTTAAATCCGTTATTACGAGTATTGCTATTATCGAAAGTGACATTTGTCAAAATTTACGTTATCGATGTTATTAACGATTTTGAAAACTTCAATAAGCTCCCCCTTAATCTCCTAGTTTGAAGTGAATGCAAGTCTAACTCTTTAATCCTATCTTCATAAGGCTTGTTGCGCAATGACGGAATTAGTTTCGTGGCACGACGCTGAACCCTTTCTAACCTATCAATATCCTCACGCAAATACGGGCACCAAAACTGAACGGCATATTCTAAATGAGGCCTGACTAGGGACTTGTAAAGGGGCAATATAATATCCTTCGATTTAAATTCGAAATTACGCGCTATGAAGCCTAACATCCTATTAGCTTTTGCGCAAGACTCCAGGCACTGGTTCCTAACTTTTAAATCCTTAGATACGCGTACGCCTAAATCTACTTCCTCGTCAACGCTCGCTAACTCTCTATCATCCATCGTGTACGTGTAATTATTGTTACGAGAACCTATATGCAAAACTTTACATTTGTCTACGTTAAATTGCATCTGCCACTTATCCGTCCACTCCATAATCCTATTTACATCGTCTTGGAGCCTATTTCTATCGTCCTCGTTAACAACCTTACCGCCTATTTTAGTATCGTCCGCGAATTTTGACACGTTACTAGTCAATCCTACATCTATGTCGTTAATGTAAATTACGAATAGCAATGGGCCTAACACTGAACCCTGTGGGACACCGCTACCTACATCCAACCACCCCGATTCACTACCATTAACAACGACCCTCTGTCTCCTAGCACGAAGCCATTCCTCTAACCAGTTAGCTACCTGACCGCGTATACCGTGCGCTTTAACCTTCGCAATTAATCTTCTATGCGGAACTGTATCGAACGCCTTTTTAAAATCTAAATAAATAACGTCAGCCGCTCTATGCCTATCGTATTCGCGCACTATTTCGTTATAAAATTCTAACAAATTAGTTAAACAAGATCTATGGCGTCGAAACCCATGCTGACTACTATTAATCAAATCTCTACTTTCTAAGTGATCGATGATACGATCCCTAACTACGGATTCCAAAAGTTTACCGACAATTGACGTTAAGCTAATGGGCCTATAATTGCTAGCTACTGTGCGGTCGCCTTTTTTAAAAATGGGCGTGACGTTAGCTAATTTGAAGTCTTCAGGAATAATCCCCGTTTCGAGTGACTGATTAAAAATCTTCGTTAAGGGGCCTAATAACGTCTTTCAAATTTTCAAATGTCTGGGATAAAAAGCGTCAGGGCCTGGAGCCTTGCTAACTTTTAGCCTATCGATATAATGCGCAATCTCACCCTCGTAAAATACATCGCTGAGCGTCAGAAGCCAAAGCGCCGTTAACATCCACTAGAGGGCCTATGTTATCTTTTATCGGCTTACGATTATTGACGTATTCAAAAACTTTTTTGGATTATGTTTACTATCCGCAGCTATAAGTATCTCTAAATTACGCTTAGCATTCCTAACTGATCTTTTAACCTGACGTCTAAGCTCGATATATCTATTAAAGTTAGCTGCCGTGCCATTGCGCTTATTAAGTCTATACGCTCTGTTACGCTCGTTGTGAATTCGCCTATTTCCCTATCCACCACTTGGGCCTACCATGATTTCTAGCGCGCTTGGGCCTACGCGGAATAAATTCACTTTCAATATTCATAAAACTTTCTTAAACGCCTCCAATGCAAATTTGTGTCATTACCATAAATAAGTTATCCCGTTCACTACTCTTATCCTATCCGTAAAACTATCAAAATTAGCCCTACGAAAATCAGGGACTTCTATTACGTTACTATCCTTAGTGTTTTCTATCAATAACTTAAACCTAAGAATTTGATGATCACTACATCCTAAACTCCCGCCTACTTCTAAACCTTCGACTATATTTTCGCCGTTCGTCATCACCAAATCTAAAAATATTGTCACCGCGCGTTGGTTCGGTAACCATCTGTCGTAAATATTATCTTCCATGAACTCAATCAATCTCAAACCCTCCTCATTACCAGTAAAGTCTCGTAATTAACGTTAGGGCAGTTAAAGTCTCCGACAACTATACTATCCGATTATTAATAAAGTTACCAAGAAGTGTGTAAAATCTCGCATCGATGTCGAGGGGTTGAACGGGAGGCCTGTAAACAACAAAAAATTAAAACTAATACAACGCGCCCTAACTTGAACGCATATCGCATTAATTTCTGCCGGAACATCTATCTTAACCTCGATAGCCCTAAAGGAATTACGAATGTACAGCAAAACGCCGCCACCAATCCTATGTAACCTATCATTAGTAAAGAGTTTTAAAACCCGGTATTTCAAGTTCCCCAACAAGTCCCGAGTCACGGTATTTAACCACGTTTCAGTGATAGCAACTATATCGTAGCTGCCGGAATAAATTAGCGCCTTAAATTCGTTTAATTTATTTCTAATACTACGCGCGTCACAATAAAAGACGTTTAAGTTATTTTTTACCACGGGCCGGCGTTTTAAACTATTTTTCACGTCGGGCCCGCATTCCCCAGACCCACAACGTTTAAAGAAGGCTTCGACCTATACAGCTTTCGTACGTTTTCATCAATTAACCTACCTAGCCTAGCATTACCTATTTCATTAAAATGCTCCCCATCTTTTATGAAAAGGCTAGGATCACTGAATTCTGACCACAGCTTTACGAAGGGTACATTTTCCTCAGCACAAATCTCTTCTAATTTAGTATTCAAAAATATCGTTTTTGTAAGACCCAAACCGTGCCTAGGGGTAATACCTATATGATCTCGCCTTCAGGGACCTAATTAACCCCTATATCTCTCCAAAAGGTCAGGCACTCTCGTATCGGGCCTATACGAGTCGTTGCCCCCTTCCATCGTCACCAACATCGAGTGACGGGAGCAACGTCAATCCTATCCACTTCGTCTCTAACTCGTCAACCCTGGCCCCTGGGAGACACCCTCCTCCTCTTGGTTGGATGCCGTTCAACGAAATCTGTGTCCATATGGCGCACTAAAGAGTCCCCAATTAAAATAGTTTCCCCCTCGTTCACGTCCCTTTCCAAATGGGCGAAACGGTTCGAAACCTCGATAGGTGGGGGGATTCCTATCACCTAACGTACGCGGCCTAGCACCACCCCTAACTTCTCTAAATCCATCCCCATCTATTAATCTCGGACCAACCTTAACCCCTTCCTCAACTCTATCCAACCTTCCCGATAAGCTACCTAAATTAGAAACTAGGTTACGCACCTCACCCTTCAAATTACTAACGTCTTCAACGTTAGTATTGGTTCGGCTTTCGTCAACCGTAGCCCTACCCCTGCCCTCATCAAGCGTTGCAAGTCTTTCCGTTACCTCACGTACACTGCGTTTTATGTCAACTCTTTCCTCCCTTAAATCCCAAAAGAAACAAACCGATCTCTCGGTAATTGCCATAGGACCGCCGTTATAATCTTTAAAATGCGAATACCACCGGTTACCCACACCAAACACACGACGCTTTCTGCGACGGCATCGCGCAGTTAAAATTAGTTTATAACCGTCACAAGTTTGAGTTAAATTAAGCCGGCACACTATGAAAACTTCTAAATCGCTAAAAACCACTAATATTCAATTACTTAACTATAACAATGTGAATATAAACCAAATATATAAAATTCAAAACTTTCCAAAAGTAAAATTATTAGCAATATGAAAAAGTAGAAGCAATATCAGAAAGCTCAGGAAATGCGTCCGTTCAGTACAGAGTCTGGCTGACGAATGATATAGGACGAAATGAGGGGTGTCCCCGATGGACACGTTATAGCCGTTGTTGAAGGCTGTTTGCACCATGTGGAGGAAATCATTCCATGTACGGGAGGATGCATCAACAACATGGCGGAGGGCTTCTAAGGTCTTCCGATTGTGTCTTTTACACATGTTTACAGAGTGACTTGAACAGTTTGGAAGTGAAACTAAGAGCGTTATCCGAAATTAGGATGGAAGGAGTAGTATGGTTTTGGATGACGCGTTCCACTAGGGCTCTTGCCACAATTTCTGAAGTCTGGTTTGGAATGGCAACTACTTCGCTGTAACGCGAGAAGTGGTCCGTAAACACAATGATGTACTGGTTTCCCTTTGATGTTTTGGGGAATGGTCCTAGTATGTCCATTCCAGTTCTTTGCCAGGGCCGTTGGCATACTGGATATTTATGCATGGGAGCTGTTGACGGTACCTTCCTTTTTGTTTTAAACAAGACAAGCATTCAGTGATGTATTCATGTACCTTTTTGTTCATTTCGGGAAAATGGTATCGCTCCAAAAGACTCTTGATGGTGCGATCCGGCCCCATGTGGCTATACAAAGGTGAGTCGTGACAAAGTCCAACGGCTATATCTACGAGATCCTTTGGTATTTCCACGAGGTCATTTTCATCTTCGTTCCTAAAATGTACGACCCCATCTTTTAGGTTGTACTGTTCTTTTACTTTCAATGGTTCCTTGTTCCAGGCGAGCCCGAAGGTTCTGGGTGTGTTCGTCCTGTTGTTGGGAGTATTGCAGACATTCGGTCGTCGAACATAGGAAGAGTTTCTATCTCATTCACTTGGGTGTCGGGCTTGAGTCTCGACAATCCATCTGGAATAACTTGAAGTTTTCCTGGTTTGTATACGATTTTTGCCGCAGTGGCTTATGGTCAGTTTTGATGATGTTACATCGTAGCCGTAGACGATATTTCGGAATTTTTCAAAGCCCAGTATACCGCTAGGGCCTCTCGGTCCGTAGTGGAATAATTCCGTTAAGGTCCAGAGAGAAGCTGACTGGCATAAGCAATGAGTAATTCCACACCATCTACGTCCTGTAATAGGACGGCTCATAGTCCATAGGAGGAAGCATCTGTGGCTATGAAAAAGGGTTTGGGTTAATCAGGATATTGAGGATGGGATGACAAGTTAGTTTACCGATTAAAGTTTCAAAAGCATGTTGGTGATCAGATTTCCAATTGAATTTAGCATTTTCCTGGAACAAATTGGTAATGGGTTTAGCAACGTTCGAAAATTGGGGGATAAAATTTCGATAGAATCCGACAAATCCAGTGAATGCACGAGCATCGTCGATGGTTTTAGGTACAGGGTACCTTTCCAATGCTTCAAGTTTGGCTAGATCAGGTTTAATTCCAGTGGATGATAGTAGAAATCCTAAGTATACCAGGGATTCCTGTAAGAAGTTGCACTTTGCAAGTTTCAGTTTAAGGTGTGATTTTCTCAAACGTGATAGCACATTCTGAAGATGTTGAAAGTGTGTTTTTATATCCGAACTATAAACGATAATATCGTCAAGATAGACGAGAGCTTCGACAGCTAATAGGTCGGAAAGGACTATATTCATCAACCTAGAGAAATTAGCTGGCCCATTTCGGACTCCGAAAGGTTAAACCTGGAATTCGTAATGGCCTCAATTAGTAGAGAAAGCAGTCAATGCCAGAGATTCGGAACTGACCTTAATTTGCCAATAACCGGATGCTAAATCGAGGGATGAAAAGAAGTTAGCTCTCCCTATGTTCAGAATTGTTTCCTGCATGTTTGGAATAGGGAAACGGTCTGGGATGGTAATGTGGTTTAGGCGTCTAAAATCTATACAAGGGCGAGATGTTCCGTCCTTTTTTGAAACAAGAATCATAGGAGCGGACCATGGACTAACTGAAGGCTGAATGACATCCTGCTCCAACATGTCTTCGATGTGTTCCTCAATAGTTACTAATTGGGAATGCAGGACCCTATTGGGAGGAATGAAGGTGGGTTTGGAATTGGGTTCCAACTTGATTTTGAAGGGGACCAAATTAGTTCGGCCCAAAGGATCTACTTGTAGGACAATCACATCTCTATTTCTTATCAGGAAATCGAGAAGTGATTCCAGTAGTTTGGGATCCTGTAAGGCTGGTGACATCTGAAGGGAGTGCTCCAGACATTTCTTATATTCTTCTTTTTATGCTGAAGGGTTTAACTCTAAGGAACTGGAAACACGATTTATAGTACTGGTGGGGAAATCTGAATTTATTTCTGCTGTGGAAACAGTTCCTATTCTCTGATTTGAAGTTAATTCAATAGAACTTTTTCCTTTGTTTAAACAAACAACAGAGGTAGCTGAATTCTGACTATGACTAAGAACTTGGACAATAAGAACATCTCTCTTGAAATTACTTTTCTCTGTAATAAGAGTGCGATCTGACTCTAATAGCACTGGCCAACAAGTATTTTTCATAAGATATACCTATCGGTGAGCTAAATAGCTGTTGGGACGCTGATTCCAAATCTGTTTTCGTTTTCCTCTAGCACGTCTAGTTTTCGAGATGAGACCGATCATATATATAATAAATATAATATATACAGACTCCGCAAAAAGCCTGATAGACCACCTTTCCGGTTACGTTTGTTGTGAACAACAACTAAAATAAACAACATGAACAAATACTGGCATGCACTTTACTGTACCTTCGATTTGTACTTCGTTGTCCAACCCTTGTTCCTGATGACCATTTTCAAACGTTTTGGCATAGATGATGCGAGATTATGGAAATACTGAGAGTCCAAATCTAATACCCACATTTTCTTGATAGCCTCGATGAGACGTGGCACAGAGGATGTATCACATGAATTAAGCTTTCCTATAATATAAGACCATACATTTTCAATAGGATTCAGGTCAGATGAATTGCCTGGCCACTCTAACACCTGAACATTGTGGTCACGAAGCCAATTGGTTACCTTTTTTGATTTATGGCAGGGGGCACTGCCGTGCATGAAATATTCACTACCGTGATTCTCATGAAGCATAAGCAAATGATCATTAAAAATGTCAATGTACCTCTCGCCATTCATTGTGGTGTTTCTAGGTAGGAAATACAAACCCCCACGACTCCCAGCATCACTAAAACACCTCCAAACCATAACACTATCCGGATGTTTCACGGTTTTCTTGGTGTACCGGTGATCATACCTGCTGATGTTGCTCGGCTTTCTTACACTCCCTTCATGGGCTGTAATGCAACGAAAGGTGCTTTCATCGCCGCACATAACCTTTGACCGCTGCTCAACAGTCCAGTGTTGATATTTTTTTGGCGAAGGCGATACATGTCTTGCGCATTTTCTCAGTAAGCAGTGGTTTGCTGGCAGGGCGCCAGGAGGGAAGGTTCAACTATTTTTGTAGGCGATGTTGAATGGTTCGTTCCGAGACGCTTCCGAGGAGATCTAGAAGTGCTTTTTTCAGTTCTCTCGCAGATTTACGTGGGCTCTTCAATACATCACCCCAAATAAGGGTGTCTGTGGCTTTGGTGGTCTAGCGTGGGCGTTCAGAGCGTGGTTTAATGGCGGGAAGTTTACCAGGATGCAGGTGATGAGCAGAAGCCTTGAGGCGGTGGATGGGGGCAATACCCTTGCCGGTACGATGCACAATTTCACTTAATGGCACGTTTTCTTCCATCAGAGTGAGGATCCTGACCTTCTCGTCTGCAGACATATTAGTTCCAGGCATGATTAATAAGCGAACAAAAAAATATGGGGGCCGAAAGTCCACACAGCAAAATCCACTGGGCGGATAAATACGAAAACAGGTAAACACACACTCCTTTCACAAGAGCTTAACAAGCACTGTAGCCATTTCGTACACCCAACAGTTGCTCAGAGTCACGAGAGTTGCCAAATAGCAGATGACGTCAATAGGGGACCGATTGCTGCGTTTCTGCCGAATAACTTGATAGCGTATTCATATTTATTTTTCGAGAGCGATTCTATCAAGACTTTTTGCGGGGTCTGTACATATAATATAATACTATATACAGGGTGTTTCATAACATGTGGGACGCACTTTCAGGATGGATTCAGGACTTGAAAACAATGAAAAAAATTTTTATAAACATATGCCCGAAATCGTTTTGTTTCCGAGTTACAGCCCGTTATGTGTTCCAGCAAGTATCCGACTTACCTTTAAAGGAAGTGCTCAAAATGATCGCCTTGCGCTTGAATACACGCCTGAACACGCCTTGTCATAGACTGCCTGACGCGTTCAAATATTCCAGGTATTGCTTGGATTTTCTGGCATTCTTGTTTTGCACGTTGGCGAAGCATTTCAACGTTGTCAATGGGTGTCACGTAAACGATGGATTTCAGATGACCCCACAGGTAAAAATCGAGTGGATTCAGGTCCGGGGAGCGAGCAAGCAAGCCACGCAATGGGTCCTTCACGGCCTATCCATTTATTAGGGAAATGGTTATCGAAATAGTCTCTGGCTACTCCACTAAAATGAGGCGGAGCGCCGTCAAGAGGAACTTCATCTAGTAAATCGATTAAATCATTCCTTAAAAAATTGGAAGAGGATTTTCCTGTTAATCTTCCAGGAAAAACAAAAGGACCGATTAAGTTGTCGGCAATAAGTCCTGCCCATACATTGGTACTAAATTGTTGTTGGTGCCTTGACTGGATGATGGCATGCGGATTCTCTTCGGCCCAGTGATGAGTGTTGTGAAAATTGATCACGCCATTTCTTGTAAAGGCAGCCTCATCAGAAAACAATACGGAGGATAGGAAAAGAGGATCGCGAGCACACTGTTGAAGGAACCAAGTACAAAACGCCTCTCGTGGTGGGAAATCAGCTTCAGGGTAGGCCTTGTACTCTCTGAATGTGATATGGGTAAAGCCGTTCTTCCAGTAAAATTCTCCACACACTTGTGTATCTTACACCCTCTGCTGCTGTTATCCTTCGGGTGCTGACACCAGGATGTTCCTCCACGCGATTCAGGACACGCTCCTCCAACTCAACAGTTCTGGCGCTGATTGGTCTAAGACCATCTGAAACTGGCCTGTTGAATGATCCTGTATCACCAAGACGCTCGTCTATTCTCTGAAAGGTCTCCTTATCTGGCAGACGGCTATTCGGAAACGTTTCCGCATACAGACTTCTTGCTGCGGCCGCATTACACTCGGCAAGGCCATACATGAGATGCATGTCTGCCATTTCTATGTTTGAATAAGCCTCCATTCTCACTTCAAATGCACACTATCACTGAATAGCACAAAACCTTTAAGGTTTTTTTTCCACTGGACTGCACTTATTCACGGTAAGAAGTTACGAATACGAACAGTGAAACACCGCGATGCACCTCTGACTGACAGATGGCTCTACACTCAACGATATTGAAACATGTCATAGAGTGTACGAAATATTACAATTGGCAAGACCATACATAAACTAAGTCTCGTACACACTCACAAACAGTGTCGGCAAGCAGTGTTTGTAAACAGTTTGCAGAAAGAATTGCTGAAACATAAAACGAGTTGTAACTCGGAAACAAAGCGATTTCGGGCATATGTTTATATAAACTTTTTTTATTGTTTTCAGGTCCTGAATCCATCCTAAAAGTGCGTTCCACATGTTATGAAACACCCTGTATAATATATATAATATGCATATAACTATATATAATATATTATATAATACTATATATACAATATATAATATGCGTCCTTTATATAATACAATATATGATATAATAGTACAGTATATATACAATATATAATATGCGTCCTTTATACATGTAACGGAGTATTTTGTCGTTGCAGCTTAGGTGTAGGTTTTTGCTTTACCTTTTCTGTACCTTCATATATGGCATTTTGTCGTTTCAACTTAGGCCTTCCGCGGTTGTCTTGTGGTATTTTAGGCGAGAGCAGTTGCTGGCCACAAATTTGCTGACGTTGCACATGTACATCCTTTTATTCTTTGGTGTAACAGTCACATGTCTAGTTGTGTGTTGGGTTTTGTTTTGTGTCGCTCACTTACACATTTTATTTTTTTAGGTAATTTACATCAACCCACTCATCGATCATCATGCCTCGAAAGTGTAAAAATCACCCCGACAATTTCTGTTAAGTGTGCGGCTCGTTCGCGACTAAATCACAACGGCGTACAATCACGATGGATCTTCGGAAAACTTACCGGTTATACTTCGGCTGTCCACTAGGCGACCAAGATAAGGCGTGGGCACCACATGTTATCTGTACCGCTTGTTCGAATGGATTACGTGACCGGTTGAACCAAAGGAATAAGTCGATGCCGTTCGCTATACCCATGATATGGAGGGAGCCGAGAGACCATCATGGCGATTGTTACGTTTGGAATGGTAACATAACTGGATTCTCTGTGAAGAACAAGCATAACATCATTTATCCGAACGTAGACTCCGCGATCAGACCGATCCCTCACGATGACACGATGCCGATTCATACCTCCACAGTATGGACTCGATTCTTTAAAAGACGAAAGGGAATCCGACAAAGGTGCGATTGGCGGAGATGCGGGACCTTCCGCCGATCTTGACTACACACCTGACGAAGAGCAATCGGAGTCGGAGAGGCTTACCCAAAACGAGTTGAATGATCTCATTAGAGACCAGCCCTTCCAAAGACAAATCAGAACTTCTCTCCTCGAGACTCAAGCAGAAACACTTACTTGAGAAGAACGTCCGAGTGTGTCACTATCGAAAACGAAACCATGATTTGGCGACATTCTTTACAGTAGACGGTCAGCTCTGCTATTGCAATGATATCAATGGACTTTTCGAGAACTTGTCACAGGTGCACACACCATCTGAGTGGTGCCTCTTCATTGATTCCTCACAGCGAAGCTTGAAAGCGGTTCTCCTGCATAACGAGAACTTAAAGCCGTCCTTCCCGATTGCCCACTCGGTTCATCTAAAGGAGACGTACGATAACATGAATATACTACTCGAAGCAATCCAATACAGCACTCATTAATGGAATATCTGTGGTGATCTCCAAGTCATTGGTATATGGGCATGCAAGGAGGGTTCACGAAATATTGTTGTTTCCTATGCCTATGGGACAGCCGTGCTACCGCGGATCATTACATCAGACGTGACTGGCATCAAAGAAGCACATACGAGCCAGGAACGGGTAGTGTCTTGTCACTCTAGAGCAGGGGTCCCCAACCCTATGCCCGCGAGCACCATGGTGCCCGCCGACCCTTTTGCGTGTGCCCGCCGCTGACTGACTACGATTGGTAAGTTTTTATTTAAATTTTTAATAAAATGTTAAGTATGTTACATATTTTAAATATTTAGTTACTAAATATTTAAAATATGTAACATACTTAACATTTTATTAAATTTTACTAGTTAATTACAGAAACAGATACTCATTTATTTGAAAATAATTATTTCTTTAGAAATAAATTAAGTTATCGTTTTGATAATTTTTCTAAGATTCTTAGTTAGCCCATCCTTGTTTCTTTTTGTGTATTATGTTCATTATTTTACATAGGAATTAAATGGGGGTTTTCTGTGTATTATGTTCATTATTTTACATAGGAATTAAATGTTTTTTTGTGTATTATGTTCATTATTAAGTCCAACTATAAATTTGCCTTGAAAAAGTAAATGGTGCCCGCCGCACTACCGGTAGTCTTGAATGTGCTCTTCTGCACAAAAAGGTTGGGGACCCCTGCTCTAGAGTGTTCCTTTAGTTGATCCAAAGAAGATTTTCCTGCCACCTCTCCACATTAAGCTCGGCTTATGGAAAATTTTGTGAAAGCGATGGGTAAGGCAAATTCGAGAGGGTTTCGATACCTTGTTGAGAAATTTGCGATTTCAGTGCCGCGAAATTGAAGGAATGAATCTTTGTGGGGCCCCAAATCAGGGAGGTTCTGCAGGATGAAGGCTTTGAAGAAAGCCTCACTGTCTTAGAACTAAAAGTATGGCAGCCTTTCAAATCGATTTGTGGAAACTTTTTGGGTAACCACGAGTCTCGCATACAAAGATGGAGTTCAGAAATTGCTCGATGCATATCAAGAAATGGGCTGTCGCACAGTGGCGGCTCGTGACTAAAAATTCTAGGGGTGCTGTCTCTAAGAATGGGTTGAAATAATTACTGAAATAAAAGGATGAGCATTGAGCAATGAATAAAAGTTTCAAAAGTTATTGAAAAAGTTATTCAGTGAGTTCATCCTTATATTGTTCTTGATTATTTCAATTGTAAATAAAAAATTTAGGGGTGCTGCAGTTCCGCAGTGCCTACCGACGAGCCGCCACTGCTGTCGCATGTCCTTGAAAATACATTTTTTACATTCGCATTTAGATTTCTTTCCCGAAAACCTCTCGCGGTACGTGACGAACAGGGGGAACACTTCCATCAAGACATCCAGTCAATGGAAAATCGCTACCAAGGTTTCTGGAACGAAAGTATGCTGGCAGACTACTGCTGGATGTTGTGCCGCGACGATCCGGACAAGGTTTACAAAAGAAATTTGTACTCGCAACGTTTTTAGGTTGATATACATTTCTTTTTATGAATAAAGTTGTACTTTTACGATAAATTGTGCTGATATTAACACCAGCCATATTTCGATAACTAGATGTGCTAGAGGAAAGCCGAAAGCAGATTTAGAATCAGCGTATAAAACTGGTCTAGAGAAGTATGTATACATCTTTGATGAGAGAAAAATGTTCGATTTTTCAACCAGCGTAGTTTTCCTTGACTGTTTACTACTCTTGCTAGGAAACAAATCTTCTCATAAGGTGCTACTGTTATATGCTCCGCAGGGCATATGAAAAATTGTGAATCTGACTCTGGTTCGGTGATTAAAATTTGTCTTCTTGGCTGAAAAATCGTTTCAGTTGGATTTCAAATCTCAACTGCTGAGTTAACTGAAACTGGCTGACTGGAAACTGACTGTGTTGATCCTACTGGATTCAACAACTGGAACTGATTACTCTGGGGGCTGATTTCTGGGGCGGTTTTCCCTCTGGATGCAACCGACTGACTTGAACTGCTATAAACTGGAGTGGGTTTCCTATTTCTTTCGGAAATCCGAACTAACCTGATTCTGTTAGCATTAGGCTGAACGTGCGGCACCTGTCTATTATTCTCATGGAGAGGGTGTGTCCTATTTCTCATTGATTCCGGTTGAAGAAATCCATACCTAGTAAGATATCCGTCTGAAAGGTGGCAACTGCGTCCACAACACAACATTTTGCGGGATATACCGCGTTACCAACTTCTAAATATAATTGGATTTCTCCATATGTAGGTTTGGTTGTGCCTATAACTCCTCTGAGTTGGCAGGAAGGTACCTTAATTTCATATTTATAATCTGTACTCTCTAGTAACTCATCTGCACATTGCTTCTTAATTAATGTCGCATGTGCTCCTGTATCTAGGAGAGAAGTTAAATCTCGGTTATCTGTGCTGCAATTTATTATTAAATCTAGTAGGTTCGCACCTATCTTCCTGCTGGGTAGTTTATATGTGTATATGGGTTTATCACTGCTATTTATGATGGAGGGGGTTGAACTGCTGCCTCCAAAGTGGGAGATCTAAAAAAGAACTTGAACTGACTTCTGTGGGAGGAACTGATTCTTCAACGGGTACGTCTACTTACCGGCCATCCGACCTTGCTGATTATACTGGGGCCTGTACATCGGGTAACTGTGTGGTTGACCTTGTGGTCGTGATCTATTTGGTGGGTGGTTCTGTTGAGGATGGGAAGTAACTGATTTCTGAGAATTGGAGGGCTTTTGGGAACGTTGGTGATTTGATCTTTGGAAGTGGGGCCTGTATCCTGCAGGGGCTTTGTCAGCAAATTTTTGTCGGTCGCCACGGTGATGACCATGTTCATGACAGTGGGAGCAATAAGGGGATGATTGCATTGATTCATCATGTGCCCAAAACTATCACAATTAAAACACCGAGGAGAAGGGGGTGCATTCTGGGTTTGTGGTGCTTGTTTCTGAGGTGGTGTTCCCTGCATCGGCCTAGATTTATAGGGTTGTTGTTGTTGTTGTTGTTGCTGCTGAATGTAGTGTATGGGGGTCTCTCTACCCTTCCGGTAGTTCTGGCTCGCTTAGTCTGGGTAATGTTCCCTTGTTTTATTTATGGCTTCACTTACTGGTTTGTCAATATTTAGACACTCTTGAAATTTCATTTTAGGCGCTACGGTTAAGTTTTGGTAAATGGATGCTGCTACTATTAGGTTTCTTTGCTTTGAAGTGAATGTAATGTTGCATGCATTTTCTGTGGCTCGGAGGGCTTCTCCTACGAGTTTATGTGTTCGTGTAATAAAATTATTTAAATCTTCGTGTTCTTCTTTCTTCCATTTAACTTGGAAGACAGCTTCTAATGTGGCCAAAGGTTGTGCGAGTGTTATTTCTTTGAAAAATTCTAATAAGTGTTTTATAAATTGTCCCAAGTTGTAGCTTCGCTAATGGATGGGACGTATGTAACTGTATCATGGGCATTCCCCTCTTTAGGGTCAATAAACCTTTTAGCTTCCCTAATCTTTATGTCATCATCTGTGATGCTTTCGCGTCAGAAATGCTGTTCTAGAGACTCAATCCAAGGTCTTACGCGCGATTCAACGGAGTTATTATCTATGGTTCCCTTAAAAATTAGGACAGTATGGGGAAGGTTTACAAGTCTACCTAAGTTAATGTATGCTGGAGAAGTGGTTTGAGACATGTTGGCTTGTGCTTGACCTGAAGTTTGCTTGTTTGGAAATATGTTTGAAGGGCGCGGGGTAGGTGGAAAAATGGATGTAGGAGAATTTTCATTGTCAGAAAGCGCACCGTCTGAATCGCTCATATGTGAAGGTACTGTTAATGTATTCTAATTTGGTCTTCTTAACCGATCTTTATCTATGGAATGATCACTTGAGTGGCTTTCCTAACTACTCTATGTAAGAAATATCCAAATAAATGCACAACAAATTGCTCAGCTTGGGTAAAATTTTGAAAAATTGTAAACAAAATAATATTAAAAATAATGTACACAAAATTTCACTCGCATTTACGTGAATGTACAGGGTGGGCCGTAAGTTTCCATACATAGGAAAAATTAAACGTTTGTTTTTATGTTTCAGATACCCTAAGAATATGCGTTTGACGAAAGAGCAACGAATTGAATTGGTCCTGTGGAGTGGCCTCCCAGATTCCCCAGATCTCACCCCCCTTGATTTCTATCTTTGGGGGCACTTGAAGGCCATGGTGTATCAGGAAAAGAAACGAGACATAAATCATCTAAGAGAACGTATCACCAACGCCATTACAAGCATAACGTCAACTGTGCTAATGCGTGTTCATCAACAGTGGGGAACACGTATTGAAATGTGTTTGCAAAACAATGGCAACCACGAGCATATTATATAAATAAATGGTTGTCCATAAAAATGTTTATTTTTCCTATGTATGGAAACTTACGCCCACCCTGTATAGTAATATTATGATTGGCACATTAAATAAAATTATTCTCTGCTAACTATAATAGTTGAAATAACTCGGTTTCAATAAAAAGAAATGTATCACCGGTATATGGAGTGTTCAATGTGTATTGTGTTAATTTTGGCTTGATACTAATTCGTAACTGTTAATTATACGGTCTTCTCAAATGTTTAGTAATTAATTTGAAAAAGAGATCTGTACTTAACAAGATTCCAACGGCGAAGTCCTTGAAGACGTGTCCTGAAGACGTGGCTTGCTGGCCACTTGTTCCTGGACGAAGAATGGGCGTGGAGAACTTGGAATCGTGACACACCGGTCGAATGATGGACGTGAAGAACTGGAAGTCGTGACACGCCGGTCAACTGAATGTTGGTTCTAGTTCCAGGGTCTAGAAGACTGGAAGAATCCTGGTTGCAGAGGTCGTCAGTTATTAACCCCTCCGTCTGTGGCCCTGGGAGGTTCGCAGTTGACGGGGGTTCTGGTTAGGTGGCAGCAAGGGATTTGTTACTCTGGAGTAGCTGGTACCGTATAGGGAATCGTAATAGTTTAGTAGTTTCTCTTATACTACTCTCCGATTTCTTCTTGTGGTGGATCGGAGGATTCTGTGGAGCTTACCAAATTCTCTGAAGGTTCCCTGATTCTTCTTGTAACGTATCGGGAAATTATTTTAATTATTTTAAGGTAATTTAAAAAGAAATAATCCATTAATTATTCGGCAAAAATAAAATAGAAAGAAAATAAAAAATTTATCCGAACTCGTGAGAGCGTTATGCGAATTTGGACTCTATATGTAAAAATGAATATAAGAATATAAATATATATGAATATAAGAATTATACCTATGAATATAAGAATTATTCATTGTTCATTTTTACACACATATATATATATATATATCAGGGCCGTAGCCAGGGGGGAATAGGGGGATATATCCCCCCGAAATTCTTCCCAAACTTAGAAATATATTCAGACAAAATACTTCTCTCTGCTTACTCCCCTTTCATGGAGCTCTTACTTTCTGGAATAGATTTACATTTCCGACTCACCGAACTCTATAAGGAGCTCATGTCGATTATTGAACTTACGCTTCCGACTCTTAAGTTTGCTTGCTTTTAATTGGTCCTCTTGCCTACGTCACGAATGACGTCATTTTCTATTAATGTGCCCATTGGCCATGTGCACTCATTGTGCAGTCGTCACTCATGATGTCAATTCCTAATATACGGTCAGTCATGCTGTTTACTTCCTTTGTTTTTCACGTGTTGTGGGTACTGTGAGTCTGTGACCTATTTACAATATGGCCAACAAGAGTCAAGCAAGTGTTTTAAATTATTTTGAGCCTAAAACAAAAAAGAAAACAAACAGTGATTTAATCTGTCCTTCTGACAGTGGTGAAACTTCAGATAGAAGTGAAAAAACTGAAAATGTTGTTTCCTCGGTGTGCGAATCATAAATGTCTTTGAATATTGGCACGTTCCTCGAAAAATCATGTACAGACGAAAAATATAATATTCTTAAAAATCTTTGGGTACCCGGAGAATTATATAGTTTTCCGCCGGGTAAAAGAAACTTAAAATTTCAAAGGAAGTGGCTGACTGAATTTAAGGGGCTTGCATATTCTCGAGCAAGTGAAGATGCATTCTGCAAGTACTGTTTTGTCTTTGCAAAAAATGTAGAAGTTGGTAAAGGAAATCACATAAGCCTGAATGCACTAGTTAATGCTTCGTATATGCGTTGGAAAGATGCAAAAGAGGATTTCGCAAGCACAAAACTAGCAATTATCACAAAGACAGCTGTGTTAAAGCACAAAATTTTTTGTCAGTGTCTGAAAATAAAAAATAGGATATCTGTACAACCTTAGACAGTGCCAAACGACAAAAAACCTCAGAAAACAAAAAAAACTCATGCCAATTATTGAAACCATTATTTTGTGTGGCCGACAAGAAATTGCATTGCGGGGTGATAGCGATGCTGGGATTTTGGAAGAAAATCAACAAAATGATGGAAATTTCCGCGCTTTACTGCGGTTTAGGATTGGTGGTGGAGATGAGAATCTAAAGAAGCATTTCACTGAATGTGGTCGAAATGCAGCCTACACAAGCCCTCAAATTCAGAATGAAGTGATTAATATTTGTGGTAATCTAATCCTGTCTCGTATCGTGAATCAGATCAGTCATTCAAAATATTTTAGTGTTCTAGCGGACGAGACCTCAGACATCTGTGGAGTGGAACAATATACTCTTTGTGTTAGGTACGTGTTAAAAAGTGAAGAGAACTATGTGCTGCGAGGAGATTTTCTGAAATTTGCTCCTATTCATGACTGTTCTCGTAGGACACTTGCTGAAACATTATTAAAAGAACTGAGAGAGTTGGGGTTGGATGTAAACTACATGAGAGGGCAAGGATATGATGGGGGCTAAGTCAATGAGTGGTCAATTGAAAGGATGTGCAGCTATTATACAACAAACGCATTCTCAGGCTCTCTACGTTCATTGCTCTAGCCATGCCCTAAATCTGGCCCTTTCCCATGCTTGTTCAGTGCCAATAATAAGGGCTAGTTTAATGATGATGCGAGATATAATAGCTTTCTTTAGACATTCTCTTAAGCGAAGTCATGTGCTGAAAAGTTGCATCAATGAAATGTATCCTGGTGCCAAAAGAACCCGTCTTCTGAAATTTTGTGACACTCGGTGGGTTGAACATTTAGATTCAATTCTGTTACTGAAGGAACTTTGTGCACCAATTTTTCAAGCTTTAAACAGAATTCAGGATTTTACGGACAAAGAGTCTACAATGAAGGCTTTCACATTGTTAACTGCTATTGAGAGCAGCAAATTTTTGATATGCTTGGTTATTGTTAGTCAGGTGTTTGCACTACTGCATGGCCTTTGCACATTCCTACAGTCTAAACAATGTGATCTTGCTTCTTGCCTGAACCATGCCGAAGTTTTAAAAGATGAAATACAAGCCCTGAGGGACTCTGCCGATTCGAAATTTAAAGCAGTTTTCTGTGAAGCCGAAAACTTGGGTAAAAGTTTGGGTACAACAATTCAAATGCCACCTTCGGTCAGACGGAAAGGTGATCACTTTGTTACACAGAATGTTGAAGAGTATTACGGACGTTGTGCGTATGTGCCTTTCCTAGACTTTTTTATTAAATGAACTAAATGATAGATTTCTCAACCATAAAACTGTATTACAAAATCTGCATTCGTTGTTGCCGAAGAGATCCATCTCTCTGACGGATAAGGAAGTAAAAACTGCTGCGAAACTTCGTCCCTTCAGTGGCCTGACGATGTAAGCGTTCCGGTAAAGTTCGAGGGAGAACTGAAGATGTGGAGACGAACTTGGAGAGACCAAAATGAAAAGCCCATCGATTTCATTACTTCTTTAAATGAATGCAATGAAGAAATATTCTCTACAATTCATGCATTTTTGAAAATAGGTGCCACTCTGCCAATAACTACGGCCACTGCAGAAAGATCCTTTTTAAAGCTAAGAATACTTAAAACCTACATAAGAAATTCTTCCTCTGAAGAGAGACTGAATGGTTTGGCCTTAATGAGCATTCACTGCCAATTAGAAATACAACCGGAGGATGTTCTTCAAGAAATGTCAAAGAGGAAGAGAAAATTAAATATCGTCTTGTAAGGTAATGTAAACAATTTATATATCTTTGTTGAATATACAGTATATATATACTGTATATATATATATGTATATATTATATATATATATATATATATATATATATATATATATATATATATATATAATTATTTATATATATAATTATGTATATACCTAGGACGTCCTAGGTATATATAGGCTCATATAACCCACTCCGAAAAAAATTTCTGGCTACGGCCCTGATATATATATATATATATATATATATATTAGGGTGGTCCTCCCTTATAGAGGCGATATTTTTTTTTGGTAATTTACATGCTCCCACCCAATAAAGTTGTTCCACTTAATAAGAAAATAATTCTGCTTCAATTTGAGCTCGATCGGATAATAATAATTAGAGGTGGCTGTCGAAGCTTGAAGTTACCACAAAACTGCAAGGCGGGGGTTTTCTATTGACCCCCTGAACAATCTCAGTTGGCCCCCAGGGATCCATGGATCACCACTTGGGAACCACTGATATAATGTGTAGTTAAAAGATTTTTATTTTGCATATATATTTTAAATTATAAGCGTTATACATAACACTGATGACGTACTATTTTGAATCGTCATGGCTGGCAAGACCACTCACTGTAGCTCACTGTTTAAGATCTTCTTAGTAGGTTCAGGATATTTCTTCCTATGTTGCTCCACGACTTTCAATAGGTATTGAAGTTGTTCTTCATTCTTAGTGTGTTTTCCACTATAATCCTGGATAAGTGCAATCCCACGTTCGGCATTGTCGTTCACGACCTTGATGTTTTCAACTTTCCGAAGAGCCTCTTGAATCTCATCATCTGAGTCCCATGTTGACGGGTCTTTTTGCATAAATGCAGTATTGATATTGAGGGCCCGTATAAGCTTGAAAGAGTTTCTCGTGCTCAAGGAATCCAATGTTGGGAGATGATCTTGACGAAGGCTCACACGTTTAGGACATTTTAGGCTGCCTTCTGTCTCATTAATTCCCTTTACAATTAATCTTTTTGTGTCTACTGATACAGAAGCATCAAACAGTCCCAATCCCACCATTTCCTCAGATAGGTACCACAAGTGGCCAGCAAATTTAGATGCTGCAGATTTTGCCCATTTTAAGGATTTCGTTCAAAATTTAAAGTTTGACAGCCACCCCTAAATATTATCGGATCTGGTAAAAACTTTGCCAAAATAATTTTTTTATCGGGTGGGCAGTAAAAATAAAAAATTCGTTTTTGAGGACCACCCTAATATATATATATATATATATATATATATATATATATATATATATATATATATTTAGAGTGTCCCAATTTTTTTTGTTCCTGAAGTTTGTCATGCACACACCCCTAATTTCTTCCACTCGTGAAAACATGCCAGCAAGATGAATTTCATTCGTGTTCTTTAATTTTAAGGGTCCCCTCAAACCATGTGTTACTATTGCTGAACGGCTACTCTCTACCTTATACTAATTGTAGCATATTTCTTTTCAGGTTATGGATACAAGAAAGCAGGAGACTGTGTGGTTGGTGGGGGTGTTGCGAAATGAACCCCTGGAAACGCTGTGTCAACTCCCGACAGTGGGAGATGTTCTTCGACGTCTGTTGTTCTTCACTCGGAAGAAAAAACGTCCACGGCGGAAGCTGCCAATGTGGTAGCTGATGAGGTTATGGCGGTGTGGGCTCAGGCATCTATTCTGACCTCCCACAAGCCCAAGTGCGTCGAGAGGATCAAGGCCCTCTCCACGGACTACGAGAAGGTTGCCAGAAACCGAAACCGTGGGGGAGAAGCAACTGGAGCGGGAAAAGGGATTCCAAGCCAACCTGAATACACTGTTCGAAACAGCTCATGCCAACGCCATGAAACTCATCAAAGTCCCAGAAGATCGAGACTTTCTGAATGACCAGCGAACCGTGCGGAAGATGTACATCGGAGGAGAGGACCTGGAGTTTGCTCGCAGGGCAGCGGAGCGGGAGAAACGCCGAGCAGCTGAAGAGAAGAGGAAGAAAAAGCCGCGAAGAGATGGACTCACTGCAAGCAAAAGGAACGGTGAAAAATGGGTCTTCTTCTTCTTCGGAGTCCATGGCCGAAGCATCTAATGATGATGTCCAATATTCCTCTCCTGGTCCTTCGGCTCCTCGATCCGCTCCCAAGGTCCCAAGGACGGCCAAGTGTCGGCAAGGAGGATCATCCAATATCCAAATTTTGCTGCAGCCCTGGATCAAACTGGAACCTCAGTACGCCAAGCGATGCACATTGTGGCTCCAGCACTCGCTGCCGCGGGAGTTGAGTTATCCTCGGTCACCTTGTCCAAATCAAGTCTTCACCATTCACGGCAGAAGTCCAGGAAGAACTTGGCAGCCGGAATCAAGACCGAGTTCAATCCTGATACGCAGCTTGTCGTCCACTTTGATGGCAAACTCCTCCCTGATTCGGATGGAGGGAAATCGGATCGCATACCAGTGCTGGTCAGCGGGAAGAATCTTGAGAAGTTGTTGGCGATCCCAAAAATCCCTGACAGCACGGGACAGCGGATGGCTGGAGCTGTTCTGAAGGTGCTGGACGATTGGCCGCAAGTTCAACCATGGATTGCCGATCTCTGCTTCAACACAACAGCGGCGAATACCGGTATTCACAGCGGCGCTTGTACGATTATCCAGGACCAAATGGACCGCCGCGTTCTTTTCCTGGCTTGCAGACACCACATGATGGAATTGGTAATCACCTCAGTCTTTGACCTGTTCTTCAGGTCTTCTGGCCCCGAAATTGCGCTGTTCGCTCGCTTCAAATCCCAATGGGAGTTCATCGACCAGAAGCAGGCTTCTCCGTTCAACGGCGATGGCCCAAGCAACATCCTTTCGGAATGGGTGGCGTTGAAAAAAGAGCAGATTGTCCACTTCATTGAAGACCAGCTTGAAGTTGGCCACCCAAGAGACGATTACCGGGAGTTCCTGATCCTCGCTCTGGTCTTCCTCGATGGTCATGGCAAACGAGATCTCCGGTACAATCGTCCTGGAGCATACCACCGGGCCAGGTGGATGGCCAAAGGCATTTACTGTCTTAAGATGTTCATCTTCCGAAGCCAATTCCACCTGACCGCTCACGCGGTCCGGTCACTACGCAGGATAAACGTCTTTGCCATCACCATCTACCTCCAGAGGTGGTTCGAGGCTCCATTGACGGCGGACGCGCCCGTCAATGACCTGGAGCTGTTGGAGGACCTAGAGCGGTACAAGGCGGTGGATCATGATGTAGGTACCGCCGCATTGACGAAATTCCGGGGCCACCTCTGGTACCTAAGCGAAGATTTAGCCGGACTCGCTATGTTCTCCTCCAAAACCACCGATGCAGAGAAGACGGCCATGCTCCAAAACCTGCACAAGAAGACCGAAAACCCAAAAGATCTGCGTCGGCTGGAGGGAAAGAGTGTCTTGACCGTGAGACGGTCGGATTTGAGCACCTTGGTCACGAAAAGGACTCAAAACCTTTTTCATTGCCTGAAGCTGCCGGTTCCAAAAACCCCCAAAGATCTCGAAGGATGTGCACCATCGTTGAAGTCTGTGAACGACGCGGCAGAACGGGTGGTGAAACTGGCAGAAGATTTCAACGAGGGCCTGACAAAAAATGAGGAGGAACGGCAGCTCGTGTACCAAGTCGTCGAATACCACCGCCAGCAGTTCCCTTCAGCAGACAAAAAGATCCTCTGTCCCCCGAAATGAAATGTGCCATTAGGAAGAATTTCCATTTCCTTTAATTTAGTCATTAGAAAGAATTTACATTTCATTCTTCCATTCTAGAATGATTAATGCTGAGCATTTACGTTTCTTCATAGTATAGGGTCGAATAAACAAGGTCAATGAGGGGACCCTTCCCCTCCTAATAGGCCAGTGAAATTTCGCCCATCTTTTCCTTTCTTCAAGGGTAATTCATTAAAGGGGTGTGCGATTTGACTCTTGCAAATTTTATTTTCACATGTGAGGCTGGGACACCCTAATATATATATATATATATATATATATATAAATAACGTATTTTACTATGAGAATAAATAACAAATGAATAATGAAATTAAGAATGATGCTACATAGTGGGGTTGGCATTGCTCCGGCCCCGGAGCCAGGAGCCGGAGCGGAGCAGGCCAATTGTTTAAACTCTGATCCGGAGCCGGAGCGAAGCTGGAGCTGGGATTGTGGAGCCGAGCAGAGCTGGAGCCAGACTTATCGGAGCGCTCCGGAACTTGGAGCTGGAGCTGAAGCCTGGCGCTACTCCACTTATAGTAGAGTGAATGTCAGCAACAATATAGTAGAACTAGAAATAACGGGTGTAAGCTGACAAGTTGAAGGTTCGAGACAGCAGTTGCCAAAAACATTTTTGCGCATAGAACAATAAATAGCTGGAATAGTTTGCCGGTAGAAGTAATTAGTAGCACGTCTATAAACACGTTTAAAAATCGATTAGGTGCATATGTTGATAGATTGGATATAGTTTAGGATAGTAAAATTAAGGTTTTTGTGGTTCGGAATTGTAGGTCCCCTCCGCCACCATGGAGGACATGCGCAATACACAATTACAAACACGGTTAGGTAGACCAGCCATGAGTGGATCCTCGGGTTCTTGTTGGTCTGAAACATTATAACAAGTTTAGGAGATGGCAGCCGATCACTAGCGATTGGTGTTTTGGACGGTTTGACGTTGAGCGGTTTTCTTTAAACATGTAAAGCACTAGTTGTAAACAAACCGGACCGTTGATGTTGAGTGTACGAATATGCGTATAGTATTTAATTTAGGGGTTAGTGGAGCAGGAACTGGGTTAGTGGAGCAGCTCCGGAGCTGGATTTAGGGGTAACTTTCAGTGAACTGACTGGAGCCAGCAAACTCGGAGCAATACCAACCCTACATAGTTAACAATAGTAACAACTTTATTCCAAGAATTACAGGACTGTCTTCCCTTAAACAAAATTACAAAAATTGCAGCATCTTCATTTAACCCCTTCACTACGATGACGAGTACTTGTTCGTCATGGTTCCTCCCGTAACGCACTACGATGACGAGTATGTGTTCGTCATGACTCATGACTAATGCTGGTTATTTAGAAGCAAATATTTCTAGTAGTGCGCTGCAAAGCTTCTTGTTTGATATTCGAAGTATGGACTGGAAGTTGATGTCATTATGAAAGAAAATCACGTGTCGCAAGTCGTTCAGAAAAGGTTAAGCAGTTCTGTGACTTAACTAGTTAGAAGTAACTAATTACTCAGTAATCGTTATTTTTTTTAGTAACTGTAACGGTAACTAGTTAAATTTTCCGGCCGAATAATTGTAACCAGTTAAAAAAAAATCAAGAATTTGTAACTATTATCAGTTACTTTTTTCTGTGAGATTAAAAAGTTAGTAGCTACTTTTTTCACAAGCCTTGCACGATGTACACATTGTGCACAGTGTAAGTTTATTGACACCCTATGTCTAATGCTATGATAAAATCTTTATTCGTTAAATCACAACCAATTTGAAATAAATGAACAATCTTGACAAGTATCACTTGTCGGGAAAGGTACTTTTATCAGGATCATCTGGTCGCTAAAACCAGGAAAAATGTCAGAAGTAACCTTTGAAGTAACTAGTAATTAGTTACGTTTTGGAAACAGCAACTAGTAACTCGTTACTTTTTAGACAGTAATTAGTAACTGTAACTAGTTACTTATTTGAGACAGTAACTAGTAACTGTAATTAGTTAAAAAAAATAGTAACTGAACTGTCACAACACAGCATTTTAAGAATGATTAAACCCAGAAAACATTGAACGCACTCTTTACTTTAATCTTAACTAAAATTCAGACAACTTGACTGCCTTCATTTACAATGGAAAAGGCAAATAACAGGATCTTACCAGGCGAGGATATAATGTGACATTTGAATTTAAACCTTTTGAATGTTAATCACAATATTTTAAAATTGGCATAGATTTAATTCATTATACATTATCTTTCATTAAAAACCACAAATTCTTCATAAAAAAAATTTGACATTACAACAGGGTGGTTCTGAAGAGCTTCAAAGAATGAGTTCTTTTAAGTTATAGGCCAGTGTTCGGAGCTCAGTAGGTAACGCCGTTTCACTATTAGCGAAGTGAAGACACTGGGGTCGGGGATCGAACTCTGATGATGCTAGTAATAACAATAGAGTTACAGCAAATGGCAGCATTAGTTGGCCTGAGCGCTGTGACAGTTTCTGTCTCTCCTGAATGATTACACTGGCTAACAAGTATTTTTCATCAGATATAATTATGGGTGGGCTAGATAGCTGTTGGGGCGCTGATTCCAAATCTGTTTTCGGTTTTCCTCTAGCCTGTCTAGTTTTCGAGATGAGACCGATCATAATATATATATATAATAAATATAATATATATATATATATATATATATATCTATAACTGACTCCGATCATAAATTGGTGGTAATGGAAAATATGGTGAGGCTAAAGACTGAAAAAGAATAAAGTAGGGAAGAAATGGGATACTGAAAAACTGAAGGGAGAACAAAGGATAGTTTTTGCTATAAAGGTGAATGAAGAGATAAGGAGGCAAAGAAATGAGGGCCACATTCATATGACAAGTGAAGGAAGATGGTGTAGACTGAGGGATATAATAAAGGAGAGTGCACATGAAAATATCGGTTAAGTGAAAAGAGAAGCAAGGAAACCCTGGGTCACTACAGAGATGCTTGACAAAATGGAAGGACGAAGAAAATGGAAGAGTATAAAACAGAAGGGAGACAACGACACAGACAGTTGAATAACGAACTAAGAAGAGAAACTGATAAAGCAAGAGAGATGTGGCTTGAAGAGTAGTGCAGGGAAATGGAGGAATTAGAAAGGAAAGGAAGAATTGATTTAATGTACCAAAAAGTTAAAGACATAAATAGATGGAAAAGAAGTAGCTTGGGATTGCGAGAAATAGAGGGGAGAAATGGAGAAAAACTGAAAAGACCAGAAGATATAAGGAAGAGATGGATTGAGTATATTGAAGAACTGTATGATAAAGAGAACAAACCTAATAATATCGAAATGGAGGAAGCAGATGAGGTGGAAGTAGATTGTATGGGACCGGACATATTGGAAAGAGAAGTAGAGATGGCTGTAAAAGACCCAAGAAATGGCAAGGCCCAGAACCAGATGATGTACCAGCAAACTTCTGAAGCGTCTTGAAGGTGATGCTAGAGAGGAGGTGAATGTATTGTGCAGAAACATGTATGAAAGTGGAGACTGGCCTGCTGACTTTATGAGAATCTCTATGATTACTATCCCCAAGAAACCGAGAGCCACCAAGTGTTCAGAATTTCGAACCATAAGCTTGGTCAGCCATGCATCAAAAATAATGCTAAAGACACTAACCAGAAGACTAACGAACAGAACTGAACAGTATGGTGGTTAAAAAAACCAGTTTGAAATTTATAGGTGATGGTATTTTTTCCCATTATATAAGTCAATAGAAGTCCAGTGATACCATTTTTATCAGAATCAAATTTTGTTTAGGGGTTCCTCATTGAGGTTGAATTTCTTGCATTTAAGTTAGTTAAATTTTTCCTTAATTATGAACCTAATTATTATATTTCTATTGAAGTTTACTTGATTTTATGTATTCTTGATATAAAAAGCAATTAAGAACACTTGCTGATATTTTTGTACAAAAGATAAATGAATCGGGGTTACCAGACATTTGTTTGAATCACATTTTAGTACTAATTATGGTATGTTTCTTTAGTTCTGCATGGTGTGTCTAACGTAAAAAGTTCAATGTGGGTTTATTGAAGTTGGGTATGGTGTTTCGATGCTTTTCAACTGCTTGTAGAAGCCAATGCAATTGTTCTTCGTTTATGGTTATCGTTTTTGCGAAGTCCTCGATCATGGCAATGCCTCGCTCGGCCACATCATTGGTGACTTTAAGACATTTGACAAAGTTATAAAAAGTATTGAAGTCCTGATCATCAATCCATTCCTCTACCGGTTTGTTCATCCACGCGGTTGAAGTAGCATTCAAGAGCTGGAAAACAAACCACGATCTTTCGTCTAGTATATCTATCATCTGTGTGTCATTGTCTAGGCCCTAGGGGGACGAGGCTTTCTTCATTTTCTTCCGATACTGGTAGTGAGACCAGCTTTTGTGCCATATCTTGTTTCTGTTTGCTGGTCACACAATCGCTCCAAAGAGCAAATACTTCCTTTTCTGGCCTCATGTAAGAAGTGTGCCGTCGGAGAACACCTAGAGCACTCTCAGCTACTTCCTTGTCCACCATCCTGTAGCGGAAAAGATCTCAGTAGAGGCAGAGGTCGTTGACAGAAGCATCAGCAGCAACTGGCGCTGAGTGCTAGGCTCGGACGTACAGTACGGCGGTAAACTGTACCATTCTTTGCAACGTCAGTATGGTGTGTTCATCGTAACCCAGCTGTTCCCGAAACAGGTACATCTTCGTGTTTTAAATCACCTAAAATGGATAAATTCATTCTTTTTTTTATTAGATTCTATGCCAATGTTTTAATAATGGGTAAATTCAATGATTTAAAATATCTATACGCTATATTTGTCTATAATTTTTCTAATACGTTGTAATATTTGTCAGAGAATTTATATATTTATTATTTATACTATTCTACATGTTTTTAAAAACTTTGGCCATCCAACGAGCGTGATGATATGCACCTGGACGACGGAACTTCACTTCGTGAGGCTTACGAGCTCCGAGCACAGTGAGTGTTAGCGCTGCCACCTCGCAATAATCGTCACGGATAAAGTGACTGCACTTTTTCTTCTGGACCAACGTTTGAAGATTGCAGATCACCTGATTCCGCATCAGTTTTAACCACGTGTCGTTGATAGGAAGTATCTTGAAGGTTGCTAGATCTATATCTAGCCATCTACATACAAAATATAATGCTTCATGTTTGCCGTATAAATTACACTGGTATGCATCAATTTCGCTGTCAAGGGTTTTGTAAGTGATTCTTATAGAGCGTTTCCTGCTGATTTCGAATCTGCAATCCGTTTTTCTCAATCAGCTCAGGTTATCCGGCTATGGCCTCATAAGTAAAATAGAATTTTTCGTGATTCTGTCAAAGCGGAATTGGAACAGTAACATCTATCATCGCTTGTTTCACTTGTATAATATCTTTTTTTACTTTTCAGGGATATAGATTAAATATTTCATAATGAATAGAGCGTGTAAAAATGATCCCAATAGATTCTGCTACATATGTGGGACGGTTATCATGCCAAATAACCAGTCCCAAATCACTAAATTTGTGAAGACAATGTATAGAGCATACTTTGGAATTAAGCTAGGGGACCAGGACAAAAATTTCGCCCCTCATATGTGCTGCAAGACGTGCATTGAAAATTTGAGAAGATGGAGCAAAAGCAGAGCGAAATCTTTGCCTTTTGGAATTCCCATGATTTGGAGAGAAGGAAAGGATCACGTGACAGATTGCTATTTCTGCATGACAAACCTCCAAGGTGGGCTTATAAACTTATTTTTCTTAAATATTTTGAAATCCTCGTATGAAACTTGACATAATATTCACCATAATGTAATATTCACCATATATAGCATAATATTCACCATAATGGTAATCATACATTTACATATACATATTGTTATAGAAAATACATTTACACATACATATTGTTATACAAGTTACATTTACATATACAATGATTGTATATTTTCTTTCTTTTTCATTCATATTGTCCCCGAAGGGACAATATGAATGAAAAAGAAAAAATATACAGACTCCATCGACCTATTTCATATCTTACAGACCGCAGCCTTCCCTCACGAGCCGCCACTGTCTGAATGCTTCTTCTATTTCATATGCAAGTTTTATATCCATGTTTCTGTGTTTCTATTTTCAGGAGTTAACAAGAAGAATAAACACAGTGTTGTATACCCTGACATTCCTTCTGCTATGAGACCTGTACCCCATGGTCCTGGAATTCCAATACCCGACCCACCTCAAACCCTGGACTTCGATGATTCTGATGATGAATCAATGACCAATGCCAATGACCAGTCCCAGTCGTATATACCTCAAAATACCGCTTCAAATGAGCCGAGGCCTCTCAACCAGGCCAAACTTAATGATCTTACCAGGGATTTAGGACTTTCCAAATTAGCTGCCGAGATCTTTGGCTCACGACTTCGAGAGGACAACTTGCTGGCTCCGGGAACAACATTCTCCTGGTATAGGAAACGAGAGGAAGAATTCCGCAAGTTTTTTGCAGTGCACGAAAATACCTCTTCATTAGTGTACTGCTGCAATGTTGAGGGGCTAATCGAATCCTTGGGCCTGCCATATAACGCATCAGAATGGAGGCTATTTATAGACTCGTCTAAACGAAGTTTGAAAGCAGTACTTCTCAACATTGGGAATAGGGTTGCATCAGTCCCTGTAGCACATTCCGTACAACTTACTGAGAGCTACGATAACATGAAAATTTTACTGGATGCTCTCGTATACGACCAACATAACTGGAGGATCTGTGGAGATTTGAAGGTAATACTAATATCATAAGTAAACTATTGCTATTGACTATGTTGTTTTTCCAAAGGTTATTTGAGAGCGTATAAGAACACTTAACTTCCCCACAGAAGTGATACAGTCCAATGCATAGATTTTTTTATCTGATAGAACAAATTCTCTAAATTCTTTAATTATTTTCATTTTTTTTCAGATTGTGGCATTTGTATTGGGAATGCAAGGGGGATACACGAAATACCCATGTTTCCTCTGCAAATGGGATAGCCGAGCGGATGAGAGGCAATATGCACAGCGTGAATGGGCATCCAGAGAGAATTTTGAACCTGGGTCGCATAATGTCGTTTCAGTGCCCCTTGTACCACCAACAAAAATTTTGCTCCCACCACTTCATATTAAGCTGGGCTTGATGAAAAATTTCATCAAATCAATGAATAAGGAGGGTTCAGCATTCCGATATCTCGAGAGTAAATTTCCTCATATATCTGATGCTAAACTAAATGCTGGGGTTTTTGATGGTCCTCAAATTCGAACTTTGATCAAGGATACTCAGTTCGAAAACGCAATGACTCCAACTGAGAAGAATGCCTGGCAGGCATTCAAATCAGTTGTCACTGATTTTCTTGGCAAGCGTAGAAGTCCAGAATACGAGTCCGTTGTCGAAAACTTGATGGAAGCTTTCAAAGCTCATGGGTCGCGCATGTCCATAAAAATGCACTTTTTGTGGTCCCACTTGGACTATTTTCCTGAAAATTGCGGGGATTATAGTGAGGAACAGGGTGAACGATTTCACCAAGATATCAAATAATGGAAGAGAGGTACCATGGAAACTGGGATATCAATATGCTGGCGGACTATTGCTGGTGTTTGAAGCGAGACGTGCCCGAAGAAAAACACAGACGGAAAGCCAAAAAACTTCATTCCTTCCTCAATAAACTTTTTTCCATATTCATTGTATGAATAAAAGTATTTATTCACACAATGTTTTCATTTTTCACGAGTGTTCTTATAATCAATAAATTTGGGGATAAAATTGGATTTATAATAAATGGCCAATAGAGAAAAAACCAGACCTGATTGAGGAAAACCAATGTCATTTTCGAATTCAGCATGGTCGAATTATATAATATGAGTTGAAAAAACCATCACAGCAGACAAAAAAATTTCATATGCATACCAGTGTTATCTTTGCTCAAGCATGATAAGTACATATTTTTTGTATTAAACTATCTGTGGTTTAAATTATAATTTTTTCATATTGTTTCATATTCACTATTTGATAAAACATAATGTAGCAAGATATCTTACCTGTCCTGTAATTCGAGAAATCTTGATTCAGATGGACCACTTGTTTTTTCAAATAGTTTAGCCGATACTGACCATACTACCAATTCTAAAACATGATGGCGACATTCTAGATGGAGTAGCCTTCTTCCCAACATGCTTTGAAGCCTGACTACTGCTCCCTGAATTCTTCCTGTGTTACTAGCAGTTGTGTCGTAGCAAAGTCCAACGACACGTTCCTCAATATTCCAGTCTTCTAGAACATCCATGGTTGCACGTGCCTGCGATTTGCCAGTCCCAGCCTGAAGTCTATTTATTGAAAGAAGTTTTCCATTTACATGATCCGGACTGCCTGAGATAAGAATGGCTTGTCTGTGCTCCTATATCCCAAAGGAATCCTGTATTAAAAAAAACATTAGGTAATAATGATTACGGATTTGTAAAACATTCAAAATTTTAAAATGCAGCGCTAGAAATATAAGCATTGTATAATTAAGTGTTGAATATACATCTATTTCTATACCTTCGTCAGCCAGACTCTGTACTGAACGGACGCATTTCCTGAGCTCTCTGATATTGCTTCTACTTTTGGATGTTGCCAAAAACTTTACTTTTGGAAAGTTTTGAATTTTATATACTTGCGTTTATATTCACATTGTTATAGTTAAGTAATTGAATATTAGTGGTTTTTAGCGATTTAGAAGTTTTCATAGCGTGCCGGCTTAATTTAACTTAAACTTGTGACGGTTATAAACTAATTTAACTTGCGCGATGCCGTCGCAGAAAGCGTCGTGTGTTAGGTGTGGGGTAAATCGGTGGTATGCGGATTCTAATGATTATAACAGCAGTCCTATGGTGATCACCGAGAGATCGGTTTGTTTCTTTTGCGATTTAAGGGAGGAAATAGTTAACATAAAACGTAGTGTACGTGAGGTAACGGAAAGACTTGCAACGCTTGATGAGGGCAGGGGTAGTGCTACGGTTGACGAAAGCCAAACCAATACTAACGTTGAAGACGTTAGTAATTTGAAGGGTGAGGTGCGTAACCTAGTTTCTAGTTTAGGTAGCTTATCGGGAAGGTTGGACAGAGTTGAGGAAGGGGTTAAGGTTGGTCCGAGATTAGTAGATGGGGAGGGATTTAGAGAAGTTAAAGGTGGAGCTAGGCCAAGTACGTTAGGTGAGAGGAAGCCCCCCCCCTATCGAGGTTTCGAACCCTTTCGCCCATTTGGATAGGGACGTGAACGAGGGGAAACTATTTTAATTGGGGACTCTTTAGTGCGCCATAAGGACACAGAGTTCGTTGAACGGAATCCAATCAAGAGGAGGAGGGTCTGTCTCCCAGGGGCCAGGGTTGACAGAATTAGAGACGAAGTGGATAGGATTGATGTTGCCTCCCGTCACTCGATGTTGGTGACGATGGTAGGGGCAACAACTCGTATAGGCCCGATACGAGAGTGCCTGACCTTTTGGAGAGATACAGGGGTTTAATTAGGTCCCTGAAGGCGAGGTCAGATAGGTCTTTAGTTCTAGGTATTACCCCTAGACACGGTTTGGGTCTTAGGATTATGTCAAAAACAATATTTTTGAATACTAAATTAGAAGAGATTTGTGCTGAGGAAAATGTACCCTTCGTAAAGCTGTGGTCGGAATTCAGTGACCGAGCCTTTTAATAAAAGATGGGGGTGCATTTTAATGAAATAGGTAATGTTAGGCTAGGTAGGTTAATTGAAGAAAACGTTCGAAAGCTGTATAGGTCGAAGCCTTCTTTAAACGTTGTGGGTCTTGGAAACGCGGGCCCGACGTGAAAAATAGTTTAAAACGCTGACCCGTGGCAAAAAATAAATTAAACGTCTTTTATTGTAACGCGCGTAGTATTAGAAATAAATTGAACGAATTTAAGGCGATAATTTATTCCGGCAGCTACGATATAGTTGGTGTCTGAAACGTGGTTAAATACCGTTACTCTGGACGGTAGCGGCGTTTTGCTATACATTCGTAATTCCATTAGGGCTATCGAGGTTAAGATAGATTTTCCGGCAGCAATTAATGCGATATGCGTTGAAGTTAGGGCGCGTAGTATTAGTTTCAATTTTGTTGTTGTTTATAAACCTCCCGTTCAACCCCACAATATCGATACGAGATTTTACACACTTCTTGGTAACTTTATTAATAATCGGGATAGTATAGTTGTCGGAGACTTTAACTGCCCTAACGTTAATTACGAGACTTTTACTGGTAACGATGAGGGTTTGAGATTGATTGAGTTCATGGAAGATAATTTTTTACGACAGATGGTTACCGAATCAACGCGCGGTGACAATATTTTAGACGTGGTGATGACGAACGGCGAAAATATAGTCGAAGGTTTAGAAGTAGGCGAGAGTTTAGGATGTAGTAATCATCAAATTATTAGGTTTAAGTTATTGATAGAAAACACTAAGGATAGTAACGTAATTGAGGTCCCTGATTTTCGTATGGCTAATTTTGATAGTTTTGCGGATAGGATGAGAGTAGTGGACTGGGATAACTTATTTATAGGCAATGACGCAAATTTGCATTGGGAGGCGTTTAAAGATAGTTTCTTGAATATCGAAAGGCAGTTTATTCCTAGTGGCCCAAGCGCGCTAGAAATCATGGTAGGCCTAAGTGGTGGACTAGGGAAATAGACGAGTTCATAAACGCGCGTAATAGAGCGTATTGACTTAATAAGCGCAATGGCACGGTAGCTAACGTTAATAGATATATCGAGCTTCAACTTCAGGTTAAAAGATCAGTTAGGAATGCTAAGCGTAATTTAGAGATACTTATAGTTGCGGATAGTAAACGTAACCCAAAAAAGTTTTTCGATTACGTGAATAATCGTAAGCCGGTAAAAGATAATATAGGCCCTCTCGTGGACGCTAATGGCGCTTTGGCTTCCGACGCTCAGGTGATGGCGGGTATTTTTAATAACTTTCTTGCGACAGTTTTTACGGGAGAAGACGTCAATAATGTCCCCGATGTGGACGATATCGTTCCATTTAGCAGCGAGACTATTTTGGATGAAATAACTGTTTACGAGAGTGAGATTGCGTATTATATCGATTGGCTAAAAGTTAGCAAGGCTTCAGGCCCTGATGCATTTTATCCTAGATATCTGAAAGATTTGAAAGACGTAATCGTAGGCCCCTTAACGAAGATTTTTAATCAGTCTCTGGAAACGGGTATTATTCCTGAAGACTTCAAATTAGCTAACATCACGCCCATTTTTAAAAAAGGCGACCGCACAGTAGCTAGCAATTATAGACCCATTAGTTAACGTCAATTGTTGGTAAACTTTTGGAATCCGTAGTTAGGGATCGTATCATCGATTACTTAGAAAGTCGCGATTTGATTAACTAATTTGTTAGAATTTTATAACGAAATAGTGCGCGAATACGATAGGCATAGAGCGGCTGACGTTATTTATTTAGATTTTAAAAAAGCGTTCGATACAGTTCCGCATAGAAGATTAATTGCGAAGATTAAAGCGTACTGTATACGCGGTCAGGTAGCTAACTGGTTAGAGGAATGGCTTCGTGCTAGGAGACAGAGGGTCGTTGTTAATGGTAGTGAATCGGGGTGGTTGGATGTAGGTAGCGGTGTCCCACAGGGTTCAGTGTTAGGCCCATTGCTATTCGTAATTTACATTAACGACATAGGTGGAGGATTTACTAGTAACGTGTCAAAATTCGCGGACGATACTAAAATAGGCGGTAAGGCTGTTAACGAGGACGATAGAAATAGGCTCCAAGACGATGTAAATAGGATTATGGAGTGGACGGATAAGTGGCAGATGCAATTTAACGTAGACAAATGTAAAGTTTTGCATATAGGTTCTCGTAACAATAATTACACGTACACGATGGATGATAGAGAGTTAGCGAGCGTTGACGAGGAAGTAGATTTCGGCGTACGCGTATCTAAGGATTTAAAAGTTAGGAACCAGTGCCTGGAGTCTTGCGCAAAGGCTAATAGGATGTTAGGCTTCATAGCGTATAATTTCGAATTTAAATCGAAGAATATTATATTGCCCCTTTACAAGTCCCTAGTCAGGCCTCATTTAGAATATGCCGTTCAGTTTTGGTGCCCGTATTTGCGTGAGGATATTGATAGGTTAGAAAGGGTTCAGCTTCGTGCCACGAAACTAATTCGATCATTGCGCAACAAGCCTTACGAAGATAGGATTAAAGAGTTAGAATTGCATTCACTCGAAACTAGGAGATTAAGGGGGGAGCTTATTGAAGTTTTCAAAATCGTTAATAAAATCGATAACGTAAATTCTGACAAACTGTTCACTTTCGATAACAGCAATACTCGTAATAACTGATTTAAGTTGCGTGGCAGACGTTTCATTACTAATATCGCTAAAATCTTCTTTACGTTTAAAGTAATTGATAAATGGAATAATCTTCCCGCGTCAGTCGTGAACTCTACCAGCGTTAATATTTTTAAGAACCATTTAGATAGGCATTTTAAAAATATTAACGTTGTTTAAAATAAAAAATCAATTAGCAACAGGAACTCTGGAGGTGGTGGTCGAGGATGAGTCTGTTGACGATTAATGCCAGCTTGTGACATGCCAGCGTGCAATGCCAGCAATAAAATTATTTTAAAAAAAATTAGACTAACACTAACGTAGTTGTAGCTCGTAACGTAAACTAACCCCCTTTTTGTTATACTTTACCTATTTTTTTTTCTTATCCTCTCCTTACTTGCATGTCTGTAACTCTCTTTACTTGCATGTCTGTAGTTTGCATGGTATGACAGTGAGTTAAGACTGTGTTTGCATGGTTTGTAAGCGTTCTTATTTTACTTCTTTTCATCTTTCACCCCTTTCCTATTCTCTTCGACTATTTTTCCGACTTTTCGGCAGTGGCCGGCGGATGATGATGGGGAGTCTTTCTTTCTCTTTTTCTGAATGAATTTTAACCAAAGAATGATAGGTTTTGCTACTTACTTAACCCCTTATTCTCCTCTTTTAACCCCCTCCCTTTCCTTTCTCTCGGGCTAACCTTAGAGTGGATCTTTGGGTCTTTGTTAGCCTTAGCTTCTGTAGATCTGTAGAGCTTTCCATCCCAGTGTACTACAACATATTTTGGAGGGACAAATTTACTCTTAACATCTTGTGACACTTCACGTCGATGTAATGCTCTCTGTCTCAATGTAGTTGCCTTGGGGATGTTAAATTGGTCAAGATCCACCGGTGAAAATGCTGATCGCACGACTGCAGTGACAACTCCAGCAACCTAATAAAAATAAGATACACAACATTTTTAAGAGAAGTAATTGTACAAAGTCAACACATGTAAATTAATTGTACTGATATATGTATATATATATATATATATATATATATATATATATATATATATATATATATATATATATAATATGTGTGTGTGTGTGTGTGTGTGTATGTGTGTGTGTGTGTTATACGAAATTAGATCAACCGATAAACAAACCTGATTGTTGGACAGGCGGAATCGATCGGCCATCTCAATAACGGAGTACATCTCAGAAGCTTACGAGGCAGATTGACAGAAACTGTGCCTTCAATACATCGTTTTGTGGGTGCAAGTATTGACTATCCGAACCATTGATCCTTTCAGAATTATCATTACTCTCAGAGTCATCCGAGTTATCAGAGAAGGCTTCAGCAAAATGTTGTTCCTTTGAAGTGGAAGCTACAGAATGAAGGCTCGCATCTTTGGAGTGTCGGGCTTTCTTATTTTCTTCTCGTCTTAACCTTTCTGCCTGTTGTGTTCTCTTTGTGCTAAGCACTTCGTCATTCCCAGACATTGTACCAAATCTTTCTGAACGTTGATCTATATAAAACCTGATATCTTCGTCTTTATCGTATGCATTTAGGAATCTGTTGCATTTGATTTCTTCGATCGCATCATCTGCTCCGATGTCCCAAAGTCGATCAAGTTTGTCTGTAAACAGCTTTCTCTTTTCTCCAGGGTCAGATTCCCTTTTCCTGTTTCTGTTTAGCGCATTCCACTCACTCTGCAAAGCTTCCAGCTTTTTGATGCAGTTGCATGGCCACATTTTCTTAATTCTAGCAATCGCCCAGAATGTAAAAACATTGTCAGCAGTTATTTTGACCGCTTCTCGCCTATTACAGCACTTTTCGTTAACGTAAAAGAAATAACTAAGAACTCCTCGGGCAGTTGGCAATTTCGAGCCGCAGATAGAGTGTGTTGGCTGTCCTATCAGGAAACGTTCGGTCGGGTGTCTCAGTAGAGGAACTGAAGGCGAAACCTTGTCCTTTTTGCTCTGGTTCATTTCGCAATCACTCTTATACCATTACTAAAATATTTCAACAAACAAAATCAATCTGCAACAGAAAATTAATTGTAATTGAAGTAACAACCTTACGCTAGACAGACTATACAGAATTTAAGAAATCATTGACTGAAAAAAATACGTCTTAAACTGTAGTGGGTTTGACATGGCCCTACATTCAATTATATGAAACATGCATATAATCGTCATCTGTACAATAAAGAACAATCTTTTTAGTCACGTTTTGTTATAGAAAAGGGCCTTGTGGTCGCCCACAAAATATAAAAAACAAGAATAATGGAATACAGAAGAAAGCATGCGACACAGCCATGATTCAAATGTTTATTAAATGAAATACAAATCAAGAAATAAATTATACAATTAAATTTGGGAACAAATGAATGTTGTATGTTAATCGTCCCTATATATAAAGGAGGAGATAGATCTCAAGCAAAGAACTATAGACCAGTGTCCTTGACGTCCCACCTCACCAAAATTTTTGAAAGAATAGTCAGAGAGAAAATCTATGACTTCTTCGAGACATTGGAAAGATTCAACCAAAATCAACACGGATTCCGATGAGGAAGATCATGCCTATCACAACTTATAGAGCATTATAACAATATCCTAGATGCAGTTGAAGGCAATGAAAACTATGATGTCATATACACGGATTTTGCTGAAGCTTTCGACAAATGCGATCATGATATAATAGCACATAAAATGAAACGTGGGATTAACAGGCAAAGTGGGAAAATGGATCTACAACTTCCTCAAAAATCGACTACAGGTGGTCAAAATTCAAGGTGTATCATCATCAGAATCAAGTACGCAGCTCAGTACCACAAGGTACAGTGCTGGCCCCACTCCTGTTCATTATCATGCTAACAGACATAGACAGTGGAATACACAGCAACAGTATAGTAACATCATTTGCGGACGATACAAAGATCAGCAGAAAAATCAGCGATGCAAACGAAGTAGAGGCCTTGCAGAAAGACACAAATAAAATATACAAATGGTCAGAAGACAACAATATGACATTTAACACAGAGAAATTTCAGCTCTTGAGATATGGTAGAAATGAGGAACATAAAAAGACTGCATATTATGCTCCAGATAGTCAAGAAATTCAGAGAAGCACGAAAGCGGTCGACTTGGGGGTAATAATGACCGAAGATGCCAAATTCGAGACACAAAATCAGATAGCAATAAACAAAGCAAAAAGAGTCGCGGGACAGGTACTAAGAACGTTCAAAAGGAGGGACAAGACAGTAATGATTCCCCTGCTGAGAACACTGATCATTAGAGTTAGGATTGATAGGCACTAAAAAATCAATAATAGGTAGGCAAAAAGGCACTAAAGAAGCCCTAAAAAAGTCGCTTAAATAGGCACTAAAAGCTAAAAAAGGCACTTAATAGGCATTTCTATTTTCCCACTTTTCTCTTATTATTGTTGACTTACAGTAAACCCATTTGCAGTTCTGATGAATATCAGGATTTTTATTGTAAAAAATAAACTAAACATCTCAAACACCATCAAACATTTTATTTGCATCAAAGTAAAATCCAAACATTTAAACTATCTTCTTACAAAAACTCAACTAAACTATAAATTGAAATGGCAATTGATGATTAAAAATTTTTCAAGGTTCTGTGGCGTAAATTGACATCGCCTGTCACTCAACACATTTTTATATCGAGAAAACGACCTTTCGACATCGCAAGACGTAATTGGTGCGAACTTCAAAAATGCTAATTCGTTTGGCTCAAAGTCCAGAACCTCCTGACACTCTCCTTTGAACATTGTTGAAACGTTCACTATGGTTTGCCAACCAGGATTGCGTCTGAGAACATTTTCAAATTTTGCTACCACTTCTTTCCCTACGTTAGCAGGAACCTAGCTCAGCTCCTTCCTTAAATTTTGAACTATTTCCACTGCTTCAACAAACGGCAGGCCTCTCTCCTCCAGCTTGGTTATAGTCCCTGGCACCCGTCCGAAATTGGCCATGATGTAGGCCAGGTCTCCTCGAAGGGTTAGACACGATAAGGCCTCCTTCGCTTCTCCTATCACGACTGCCTCATGCTCGTCTAAGTTTTCAACGACCTGCAACAAAAAACAGAATTAAGATGAAATTTGCTTTGCTGCTTTTGAAATGGCTGTAGAAGAATGTACTAATTAAACTGAATATGTTTCGTACCTTGACAATTTCGCTGATATTTTCAGCATAATACATGGCAGCTTGAAGCCAGGAACCCCATCGAGTCAAAACTGGCTGAGGTGGCAAGGGTGTTTCTGGAAGAGCTGCCTTGAAAGCAGCAATTCGTGAAGGTGCCTTGAGAAAGACCTCCTTCACCGACGATACAAATGCATTTACGTTCCGAAAATGTCCCCGGATGTTTTCTGCCACCAAATGGAGAGCATGAGCCAGGCAAGTTACATGCACCATTTTCGGATAGAAAACCTTCAGATTTTGCGCTGCTTTCAACATATATGCTGCTGCATCCGTGACAAAAAGTAAAAACTTATCATCATTGTTCTCACTTGGCCACAGAACTCCTGCAATTAAAAAAATGAATAAATAAGTTTATATGCGCACAAAATTAACAACTTCAAATGTAATTCTCTCTCATTTTAAATGCATATGAATAACATTCATCGACACTTACGGAGAGCATCCCGCACAACTCGAACTACTGTGGCATTATTAGTTGCCTCGAGTGGTCTCGAGGGGACCAGGTGTGCTTTTCCTGGGCCAGAGCAGTCGAGCTTACCCACCACCACATTGGCAACTTGACGTCCACAGGTGTCTGTCGTCTCGTCAACTGACACCCAGAAGTTGGCATAATTGACGTCTTATCTGATCTCTTCAATAACCTAGAAATTTCATGTAGTATTTAAGTTAATAAATACACACAATGTGCATAACTTGATAAAGAGTGATATGAACAGAACGCTCGTTTAGCCATTCTTTTACATTTGACATAATCAAAATTTAATACAGTAAAATGACAAAGATTAAAGAAATGAAGTGAAATAAAACTCAAAATTTAAACAAATAAATTAAAATATTAAATTATTTTAAATCAATGTGAAATGAATTTAAACCTGTAAAATGAGAATTAAAATGAAGTAAATTAAATCAACATATTTAAACTTACAGATTCATATTTTGGATGGAGGTAGTTTCTCCTCAAAGTAGATTCATCGGGAATTTTAATTTTCGTGTACTTTGCTAAAAATTCTTTGTATGCTGCATTTTGCAGCTTGTTAAAAGGTATGTTTGCCGCCACCATTGAAGCACAAAATCAGCATGGAACTGCTGCTGCAACTTATCCGACTCTGTGGGACTTGGAAAGAAGGGCTGACATGTTGCAGTTTTCTTCTTAGAGTTCATCAAATGCATAGCAGTATTTTTGTGTTGGTCCAAATGGCATTTTTTCTCGCATTTTACCTGCAAAGATGACAAGTATTACTGAAGACCAAACTTAATTACTGCGCCATGCATTAAAATAAATGAAATTAACAACAAACAAAAAGCTATTATTCTCTATTCATTATAAGAACCCAACTTAACTTAACTTAATTTCTTTAGATACCAATCTTTTTTTTTTTAGAAACTACAGAAAACGACAATTTTTAGGGGAACTAAATTATAAAATGCATTAGTCGAACGTCGAAGTTGGTTGTTCGGTTAATTAAATTAATATTAAAATAATTTAAAACAATTTGTTTTTCACCACTCTTTACCAATTTATCTTTAGGATGCTATTAAATTCGGAAAAGCTCACATTATCACTCATTCTTGGAGCGTCAAATTCCCTCGCATGCATTTGTTTACATCGAGTGGGTTTGTTATTTTGGATAGAGAATAAAAAATGTTGCAACGTACCTCTCTGGAACAAGGTTCGCAGAAAATAACTCTACCATCCGTAGTGAAGTTTGGGTCCTTCTTGATCCACTGCCTGAACAGAACACTTTTGGCTGTCTTGTCCTTAGGCATTTTTTCTTACTTATAAAAAAAGCCGTAAGCACAAACGTGAGATTTTATTTGCAAAAGCACTTGAACAAAGACACCACGTTGCACGCACCGAACAAAATGATCGAGGCCGAACGCGTCACAATGACGTATTGTGATCTGATTGGCTGTATTTGGCTGACGTATTGTGATCTGATTGGCTGTGCTGGTTGCCTCAGGACTAGCCTCGGTTTTACCATCCCCTGCCCTATTTAGGCCCACAAGTTTAAAAAAATGCGAGTTATTTTGCTTTACTTAGTACAATAAAATTAAAAAAGGCATATATAGGCACGTATTTTAAAATTAGGCACTAACCATCAAAATAGGCGTTTATAGGCACTATAACATTTAATTATATACATCCCACAGTCCCGAAATGGATTTCTCTAAAAGAAGCCTATGAATCTATAAACGGGAATAAAAAAGGCAAAAAGGGCAAAATCCGGTCTCTACTGATCATACCAAAACTTGAATACTGCTCAGTTTTGACGTCCCCATATAAAAAGGAAGAAATTAATAAACTAGAAGAAACAGAGACATTTCACAGCCAAGATTGATGGCTGCAAAGAACTCAACTACTGGGAAAGACTACCCAAACTAAATCTGCACTCCCTGGAAAGAAGAAGAGAGAGGTATACCATAATCTGCATATGGAAAATGATCGAAAAACTGGTACCAAACCTCAAACAAAACCCAATTACCACCCAGACAACGCTGGAAAATAGGAAAGACAGAATGTGTAGTGTTCCCAAATTAAAGGCCCGACAAAGGACCTCCTCAACTCTGAAGGAAAATAGCATGGTTGTCAGGGGGCCAAGAATTTTCAACCAGCTTCCAAAGGACCTCTGAAACATTACAGGGGTCAAAGTTGAAGTCTTCAAGAGAAAACTAGATGCCTGGCTCAGGACGGTACCAGATGAGCCGGGTGTACCTGGCTATGTACGATGGAGAGCGCAAGAGAGCAACTCGCTCCTCCACCAAGCCAGGCCTAGAGGCTGGGCCACCAGCTTGACCTTCGTGTGAAGAAATACCGACGCACGGAACCCAAACAAGGTTAACAAGTATATTAGTAAATTGCAGTGCTACCAATTATTGCGAATCACTAAATTTCCCTAAATTGCTCTAAACTGAAGAAAAACTGAAGTTTCTTGAAATCCGAGAAATTCAACCTCGATGAGGAACCCCTAAACAAATTTTGATTTTGACGAAAATGGTATCAAAGAACTTCTATTGACTTATATAATGGGAAAAATACCATCACCTATAAATTTCAAACTTTTGTTTTTTTAACCACCCTACTGAGCAGTACATTGGAGAGGATCAATTTGGATTTAGGGGTCAAAATGCGGAACAAGAGAAACTATTGGTATTATGAGAATGATGGGAGAGAGTGCTGGAACATGATTAGGAAATGTTTGTTTGTTTTATTGACTTTGAAAAAGCTTTTTACAGAGTTCAATGGAGAAAACTAATGGAAATATTGAAGAATATTAATGTTGACTGGAGGGACCGTAGGCTGATAAAAAATCTGTAGCTTGGGCAGACTGTGAATGTTAGAGTTGCAGGAGGAGAATCGAAGCCTGGATTGATTGGGAGAGGGGTCAGGCAAGGATGCTCCCTGTCCCCCGTGTTATTTAACATCTATGCGGAAGCAAAGATAATAGAAGCACTCTCAGATGTGGAAGAGGGAATCAGAGTGGGAGGTAAATTGGTCAAATCTGTAAGGTTTGCAGATGACAAAGCATTTGTTTGTAGTACTTAGGAAGGACTGCAAAGAATGGTCATTATTGGTCAATAGCTTGACAACAACGGCGGAAGAATTCGGAATGAGAATTAATGAGACCAAGACAAAGGTAATGAAAATTGAAAGAAGGGAAGGAGCACAAATGAACCTAACAATAGGAAATCGGACCTTAGAAGAAGCTGAGCAGTTTAAATATCTGGGAAGTTTATTAACCAACAATGGAAATTGCAATAAGGAAGTAAGATTTGGAATTGGTATGGATAAGGTAGCTTTTGAGAGAGAGAAAAGACTACTTACAGGTAAACTCAACTTGAAACTGAAGAAAAGGTTAGTTAAAAGCTTGATATGGAGTGTGGTACTGTATGGAGCAGAAACATGGACACTGAAAACAACTGAAAAGAAACTCCTGGAAAGTTTTGAAATGTGGATTTAGAGAAGAATGCTGAAGATAAGTTGGAGGGAACACCAAAGTAATGAGGAAGTACTGCAACAGGTGAGGGAGGAAAGAAGACTAGAAGTATGCCCTCATTTGGGGAGACAGAAATGGATCAATTTGAAAATTTCCCCTCTCACCGTCCTTCATGAGGAACCTTCACCGTTCTTCATGACGGTCCCTCCTTTATAAGGTGTCTTTCAAGGTCTTTTAAAATATTAAATTAAAAAAAATCATCATCGCCTTGGGAGGGGAGGGAGTCATCCTCGCATTCCTTCACGAGTAAAAATCCTACTGTGGGGATCTTTCATGAGACAAACAAGAACAAACATGCAAAAACAAGCAAACAAACGCTGGAAGCGTTTGTGCAAAAGATCCATTTCTGGAACACCAGCCTTCTGCTTATACATATGTGTATATATTTTATGTAGAAGAACTGTAGTCTAAGACAAACACCAAAGATTTCTTTTACGCCGTCCATGATCTCATCGTTTCGGCTCAATATATTAATAACGATACCACTCAAAATAAAATTAAAATAAATACATTCAACTCATAAACAAATTTTGCCTTGTTCCAATATTTGTATTACGAAAGAGATCCAAAAACTATTAAATAAATTAATTTTAATTTCATATATCTAACCTAAGGGGAAACTATTATATTGCAATCCATTCGTATAGTAAAGTGATAACAATCATCATGAAAAACAAACATTATCATATATATATTATATATATATCAGTCCTTTTAAAAAGAATAGGATGAATGAGAATACAAGCATTTTATACTTCATAAATTCAAATATCGAAATCTTCCTTTATAGACATATATTATCCAGTTAAACTATAACGGTTGTTCTAAGCTATGCATGAAAATACATCTTCAATAACTCAAGACTAGTTATGCATATTTGAATAGAGTCAAATAGGGAATTATCGAATCAAATATATATATATATATATATATATATATATGCTTTAAAAGAGACCACATTACATAAATTTTATATTTTAGAAGTACAAACATCGAATTTTATTTTCTATCTTCGTTATGAATTCTTTCCACAGTAGTAAAAACAAATTATTAAGCTTAAGTTTCTGTAACCCAGTAATTGCAATCGTCTTTTTATTTTATCCTCCTGTATCTATAATTAAAAATTTACTCAGTTACCATTTCATAAGAGACTCAGCACCTATGAGCTTAAAGAATAATGTCATTTGCTTGGCTTATTTCAAATCAGATAAGTTTACCAACAGTATATAATACACACACCACACACACACACACACACCACACACATATATATATATATATATATATATATATATATATATATTTATATATACACTGTGTGTATATATAAAACGCAATAAAAAGATAGCTAAGTTTGTGCTAAAATACTATTTTTTATCATATCCACCTGAAAGAAAACTGTCTGTTGATTTTCTCACGGTATACCATTTTTAACAGATTTTCTCTTTCTCCATATATTTGAATTGTAGAGAAACTTTTATTATCACTCTCTATTTCGTCATGACTAACACCTATCAACATTTCTTCAATTAATACTTCTCTAATTTAGTGGCTGTTAGCAGCTTCCTATTTTTTTATTCTCGTAATATTCCATTCTTTTCATTTTTCACACGCGTGTTAGTCACAATCATACCATTTACAACAATGTACATACGTGCCTGATTGTAGCAAGATGAACCAATACACATACATCTCTGCACGAATAAACTGTTATTACTTCTAAATTCTAAGATCTCATACAGAACGTTGATAAAGAAACTTTTTCAAAATCAATATATGTATATAATGCATCATACGCCTTTTACACATGTATTTAAAACGTAAAACGTAATTACTAGTCATGCATATTTACACAAGTGAAATCTAATGGCATATTATATATAAAGAGCAGAATGTCGGCATCATTCAACCAGAGGACAGGAAGTGTTTAAGCCCCTTTCCTGCATAATTATTCATTTCAAGTAATAAAATACATCTTTCTTTCGTGAAACCATCCAGCTAATTAAATTAGCTAATTTCCAATATTCACCACAACAGTTGCCAAGACATTTCAACAGCCATCCTTGTGATAAATTTGTTTACCAAGAAATATAATATATATATATATATTTATTTCTACGAAAGTGGAAGGCTTTGTAACTAGGTTGACTAGGGCATACTTTTGGATATTTTCACATTTAGCCATTTTACCGCCTACTAGCAACGTGCTATTGTAAGAGCAGAAACGGTAATAATTATTTTGTAAATAATTTCAGTTAAGAATACGTTTCATTATCTGTATTATATATCTAGTGAAGCAGCGGTAGGAGTTATAGCTCTCTGTGAAGATTTTGATTCCATCCACAGGTTCAAACAATCAACTCATCTGTCCAGGTGTTGTTACTGAAAATCTAGTTCATTTTAAGTACCGTATTAGTATTAGGCCTACAATACAATAAAATGTTGCTACACAGCTTCACATTCTTATTGGCGTTAAAGCTTAGCACGGAAACCGAAAAGGAAAAAAAAGATTGAAAGAAATTAAAGTTTTTAATTTGGTATGTATTGCTGAAGGGAAACACACACACACACACACACACACAAACACACACACACACACTCAGGATTTCTTTGCAGGTTATTCAGAGTGCAAGGCTGGAGGTTCGTACCTACTGTGATTTGCGTTTGTCACAGATTCACGTCCAAAATGTTCTAAATCTTAAGATTTGTAATCTTTCAGAACTAATGTGAAACCTTATGCTATTTTAGAGCTAATGAGACATTATTAATTTATAAATAAATAATGTATTACAGGAGATAAATTATTATCTATGTTTGTGATGTATTACATAAAACTATAATAACAATAACAATGACAATAGGCTTAATAATTTGTTACCACTAAACAAATATTGTGATTATAATTATGGCTATGTATGATCTTTAACGATACCGTATCACTCCATTTGCTAGCCTATAGATTAGACACACTAAAATCTTGATAACACAGTTTAAATGCATGAGGATAATTCTTTTCTCTGCAAACCATCATCATATAACGTCGTATTATTGCATTGTTACTTTATAATTTTTTTTTTTTAACAATTCTGATAAAATATACGATGGAGAGATGAGTTTCAATCTCTTAATTATGTTTACGATGTAATAATTCCAAATAGCTTTATTGAAATCCGTCTATCCGGATATATATATATATATATATATATATATAGAACGTGGTTCGCATTTCACGTTAAACTGTAGACCTAAAGTGGTACGACAAGCTTAACCTTCATCAGAATGAACATTTCGGTCGGTAGCATAATATATAACTAAGATCACCAGCCAAAGCATATATATATATATATATATATATATATATATATATATATATATATATATATATATCTTAATTACTTTTGAATTTTATTAATACAACGCACACAGCTCAAACATTGATCATGGAAACTTCTTTTAAATATGGACATGCAAAAGTTGAATTCACAGATTTCCTCTTATCAATAGAAAGTTCAAAACTGAAAGTCGCAGCGTTTGACTAAGTTCCACCCACAAATTTCCTGGAAATGTAATATCATTCACAGCAATTGATTCCTTATATAAGATCCTGATTTCGGAACCCAATCATTCAAGACCGAAGTAATTTTTTAGAAGCAACTTGGTAAGTAAATTTAGACTTTAAATAAAAGCAGAGCGTACTTATCTCTCTTCATTCTACCATCACATTACAACATGTAAGTAATTTTATACAACATTTAAAGTCATTGAGACCTCTACACTTATTTTAAGTTCACTACCCACTTAGATTTTGAGAAAAGCTTCATGAATTTGACTTTATAGCTTGTGGATGTGACGAACAAACTCTTGATAGCTTTACTATTTTGTAAATTTACGACCTCATTAGCTTTTTCCTCGATTATTTGTACATGTACGTGTCTATGTATATAATGAATGTGTATATTTTTTTGCGGGTATAGACACACACACACACACACACACACACACGCACACACACAGACACACACACACTAGCGTTCTGAGTCTGGTTTGGGGTCTGTGAACCATGCCAAAGGTACACCTTTCTTATTGCACAAATGACATATTCATACTGAATACACTCTGTTGCGAATAGCATTAGAACAAGTAAAGTTAAACCAAGGTCTTTTAACATTAACAGTAGGGATAAAATATGGGATGTACACCGCCATGCCCGAGAGAAGCAAATCTCTGATCAGCTCAGCACACCCAGAAGGGCCAAGACCACGGATGCAGTACGTATTCCATAGGAAATCACAGAAGTACTGCCTAAGGACGCACCAGAAGTGATGTTTGGAGGATCCAAAAACCGTATTGTGCGATAGGACAGGAAATAGCTATAAGTTTGTGATCGGAGGTCCCCAACGAAGAGAAAGGTTTGACAGAGTAAGGAGAAGGATGAGAGGTAATAAATAAGTCCAGAATGTTGGGCCTATTTCTATTACAACCGGGAATACGAGTAGGATAATCTGCTACAGGTCATTTATGATAGAAAAGTTGTAAGCTAGTTCACCAGGGTTGGCAATGAAATGGGAGGAGAGCCAAAACTGGTGGCGAACATATATATATATATATATATGTGTATATATATAACTGTATATATATATATGTATATATAGATATATATATATATATATATACACACATATAATATTAATATATATACACACAAGATTTACAACACAAGATAAGATAGCAGTAAAAAGAGCAAAAAGAATAACTGCAGATACTGAAAACCTCTAAACGAGTGATAGGAATGTGACGACTACTCTATTGAAATAGCCGATCATAACCATGTTGGGGTTGTTTGCATGTATATATATATATATATGATTAAAACCACGAAGGAAAGGTTTTATTTATCATATATATATATATATATGATTAAAACCACGAAGGAAAGGTTTTATTTATCATATATATATATATATATATATATATATATATAAATATATATATATATGCAAACACCCACAGGGGAAAGGAAAATTAAACACCAAATCCGAGCGCTTTCGTGATATATTCACATCTTGTCCTGAAGATGTGAATATATCACGAAAGCGCTCGGATTTCATGTTTAATTTTCCTTTTCTCTGTGGTTGTTTGCTTATTAAAAAGATCACGTGTTACTTTCGTGATTTTTATGCATATATATATATATATATATATATATATATATATATACAGTATATATTTTGAGTCATTATTATTTTAAGTGAGGGAATTATCGTCTATACTTCACTATACCGTACAGTAGAGGTTTAGTATCCCTGTGCAATGAAGGTCTGGCGTAGTAGCCTTTCAGGTATAAAATAAATGCTACGGTAGACTGTTTTAGAAGCATGTCAGAGATATTTTTCAGGATCGTCATTAATTCTCTCTTTCAATTTCAATAAGTTTCACTTCATTTGCAGAACAAGATCTCCCCATTTGCCTATATGTCTTGTCTCTGAAACTTTATACTTGTACCAGCTTGCAACTTTTCCCAGTAACTTCAAAGAATTCCTGCTGTCTGGTTATTTCTCACAGATGTGTGGTGGATCATCATGCTATCCACACCTCTCCACCCTGAAGTTACTGACAGACCATTAAACATTCTTTAATCTCTCTCTCTCTCTCTATATATATTATATATATATATATATATATATATATATATATATATTCCATCCTTTTCAACCTTTTGAACGTTCTGTGCGATGATTCCACATTTCACGAAGCCCAAGTTTGTCGGCCGTTCTCCCGAGATGGCCCGGTGAAGTAGATAGTTTTACACACTCCATCTCACATAACCCGTTATCCACAACTCATCTGGGTTTGTTGTGAGCCAAACGTAAAGTATAATCTTCTTTTGAAGATGTCTGTCGCAGCACCACTCGTGTTCCATTGCTCCTTGGCGTCTGTTTAAACAGTCTTTGTCCTCTCGCAACAAGACTATTTTCCTTCAGGATTGTGTATGTTCCCTGACTAACCTTTAATTTGGGGGATGACACCGTCTTCCTTTTCTACTTTCCACTGCTTTTTGTCGGATTATAGGGTTCAGAGTAAGAATAGGGACTAGTTTCTCCATTATTTCCAAGTGTAAATAATGATGTATCGTCCGCTTCTTCCTTCCAGTGAATATAGGACTAATTCCTTTCACAATAATTTATTTCTTTGCACGCTTTGATCTTGGCTGTGAAGCTTCTCTGAACCCATCTATCTAATGTCATCTTTTTTATATGGACATGTTAGGATCGAACGGTACCCCAACATGGTTATGATGGGCTATTTCAATAGAGTAGTCGTCACATTTCTATCACTTGTTTAGGGGTTCTCAGTATCTGCAGTTATTCTTTTTGCTCTGTTTACTGCTATCTTATCTTGTGTTGTAAATCTCGTGTGTCTGTATATATATATATATATATGTTCGCCACCAGTTTTGACTCTCCTCCCATTTCATTGCCAACCCTGGTGAACTAGCTTACAACTTTTCTATCCTAAATGACCTGCAGCAGATTATCCTACTCGTATCACCGGTTGCAATAGAAATAGACCCAACATTCTGGATTTATTTATTACCTCTCATCCTTCTCCTTACTCTGTGAAACCTTTCTCTTCGTTGGGGACCTCCGATCACAATCTTATAGCTGTTTCCTGTCCTATCGCACCAATATGGTTTTTGGATCCTCCAAGAGGAGGCGCCTTTGGTCCCTTCAGCATCACTATTGGTGCGTCGTTAGGCAGTAGTTCTGTGATTTCCTATTGAATGCTTACTGCATCCGTGGTCGGGGCCCTTCTGGGTGTGCTGAGCTGATCAGAGATTTGCTTCTCTCGGTCATGGAGGTGTACATCCCATATTTTATCCCTACTGTTAATGTTAAAACACCTTGGTTTAACTTTACTTGTTTTAATACTATTCGCAACAGAGTGTATTCAGTATGAATATGTCATTTGTACAGTAAGAAAGGTGTACCTTTGGCATGGTTCACAGACCCCGAACCAGACTCAGAAAGCTAGTGTGTGTGTGTGTGTGTGTGTGGTGTGTGTGTGTGTGTGTGTGTGTGTGTGTCTATACCCGCAAAAAAATATACACATTCATTATATACATAGATATGTACATATAAATTAATCGGGGAAAAAGCTAATGAGGTCGTAAATTTACAAAATAGTAAAGCTATCAACAGTTTGTTCGTCATATCCACAAGCTATAAAGTCAAATTCATGAAGCTTCTCTCAAAATCTAAGTGGATAGTGAACTTAAAATAAGTGTAGAGGTCTCAATGACTTTAAATGTTGTATAAAATTACTTACATGTTGTAATGTGATGGTAGAATGAAGAGAGATAAGTACATTCTGTTTTTATTTAAAGTCTAAATTTACTTACCAAGTTGCTTCTACAAAATTACTTCGGTCTTGAATGATTGGGTTCCGAAATCAGGATCTTATATAAGGAATCAATTGCCGAGAATCATGTTACATTTCCCGGAAATTTGTGGGTGGAACTTAGTTAAACGCTGCGACTTCCAGTTTTGAACTTTCTATTGAAAAGAGGAAATCTTTGAATTCAACTTTTGCATTTCCATATTTAAAAGAAGTTTCCATGATCAATGTTTGAGCTGTGTGCGTTGTATTAATACAATTCAAAAGTAATTAAGATATATATATATATATATAATATATATGCTTTGGCTGGTGATCTTAGTTATATATTATGCTACCGACCGAAATGTTCATTCTGATGAAGGTCAAGCTTGTCGTACCACTTAGGTCTACAGTTTAACGTGAAATGCGAACCACGTTCTATATATATATATCCGGATAGACGGATTTCAATAAAGCTATTTGGAATTATTACATCGTAAACATAATTAGGAGATTGAAACTCATCTCTCCATCGTATATTTTATCAGAATCGTCAAA